>PYFS01000140.1:0-39380 GCA_003671545.1 Ophiognomonia clavigignenti-juglandacearum | reverse complement strand
GTCGTTATCGTCGTTATCGTCGTTATCGTCGTTATCGTCGTTATCGTCGTTATCGTCGTTATCGTCGTTATCGTCGTCGTCGTCGTTAACAGCTTTTAGAAATTAGCTTACATATATACATTATAGGTTATATCTATATATAACAGCGGAAATATCTTCTTTTTCGTTATCTTCGCTTTTAACGAAAACAATGTATATAGCGGCTATAATATAGCATTTTTTATATATATATTAATATATATAATTATAGCGTAGATTATATAATTTATTTTTTATTAGTAAAGCGCTCCGGCTTTTACCGGAGCGCTGCTAGTTCGTCGAAAACGGCTTTATATTCCGAAAAAGCTAATATATATTTGCTTTTATTTTTATAACAATTGCAAGGTTATTTTAGATAAGCATAACAATATTATATATAGGAGTTAGTTAGGAATATAATATATACGCAATAGATAATATACGCCGTTTAATTGATTAGATACGCTATTTTTCTAATATCGAATATAAAAGCAGCTACGAAAATTAAAAGCTTAGCTAATTATAATAAATTATTCGATTTATAAGTTATAGATTAGCCTTATTATTAAGCGATACGCGGAGGCGTTATAATATTAATTTATATAAATTATATATAGGTTAATAAATAAAGAAGAAATATAAACGGCGTTACGGGCGGTGTATAGCGTAATTATTATATAATTACGCTAGTTAATATCGTCGCCCGGCTACGCCGGCGCTATCGCCCGGCAATATTTATATACGCTATACCAAATACATTTCTAATATATTCGCCTACAGCTCGCCCTAGGGCGGCGTTTCACACATATAGGCTTCTCAATAGGTCTTTAATACTATAAGCACAACCGTTACAAGCGCGTATATATTTCGTAAAAGGGGCTTACTTATATATATTATACCAAAGGAGGTTTATTAAAGCGGTATTATATATTTATTGCGAAAAGCGCTAACGCCGCCTAAATCTAATAAAATAAAAACCATATTTAATAAAAAATAGCTATTATATATATTAATAGATATATAGGTTTATTATTTGGTTATAGCTATACGGACTAATATATAAAGGTTGGCTATATGCTTATACAGCTATACAACCTATAGTTTATGAAATCTCTATTTCATTATTATTAACAAGCTGGGCAATCAAGCAATATATTAATAATTCGATTATTCGCCCACCATCCCACAGGGTATTAAGCGAATATAAGAGAAGGAGGAGAAACGAGAGGGATCTAGGGTTTTTATCTTTGATATTATATATAGTTGTTATATATATCTGCGCAGGGCTTCTTAATAGGTTTTTAATATTATAAACATAGCCGTTACGAGCGCGCATATGCTTCGCAAAGGGGGCTTATTTATACATACTATACCAAAGGAGGCTTATTAGAGCGGTGTTATATACCTACTGCGAAGAGCGCTGACGCCGCCCAAATCTGATAAAATAAAGACCACACCCAACAAGAAACAGCTACTGTGTATGTCAATAGACTCTGTACTAAGCAGTCACTTTTTGTGAGAAGATGACCATGACCGAGGTGACTTAGGTAAATACCTTCCGGGAAAATGTGGATGTCCGAGCGTCTTAAGGCAGATGGATCATCAGGTAATAGGCGGGCCACTGCGGGCAGACGACGTCAGACCTGGTTGGCGCGGTTTTGGAAACGAAGTTTGCATTCTGGTTGTTGCAGGTGTACGTACCTAGGTAGCATGATGAATTCAAAGCTGAAGGAGATTCAGATGACCTCCAAGGCACTTTCGAGGTTTAGCACGCTGAATGCCAGACAGCCATGTACTTGGGTACCCGCCCAGGTCGGGATCCAGCTCCAGACCAACTGTACTTATTATTGCTAAGCCTCGACTGTTACCCGCCTCCATACGATGGCAGCACGCTCTATTTTGAACCAGCCTCTGGAGCATTGTCTAAAGGTGGCGTCCCAATCCAGCAAGTTATTGATTCGACCGGGCCCGTCGGCGCCATCTCGTAGCCCTCGGGAGTAGGCGGCCGATCCACAAAGGTCCACGGTATCTGGCGCGGGCTAGGGATGTTGATTTCATGCAGCGTACCCGCGATACATGCGTCCAGAACCTTTTGCGCGTCCTTCTCATTCCACTCGACGATCTTGTCGTCGTCCATGTCTTCCAGCTTCCAGCCAACGAAAGGTTCCATCTGTGCCCTCTCTTTCTCGGAGAGAAGATGCTGTCTCCCCTTATATCCACCTTTTTTGAGCAGCTTGGTGATCTTCTTGTCCTTGCCGAAGAACTTCTGGTCTATGTACGTCCAATAGATTGGATCGAACTCGTAGTGTCTCCTTGCACAATAGTCCACGAAGAATCTCCCGTTGTCCCATTTCTGTTTCATTCGTTCCGACAGCGGTCTTGACGGACTCTTGGTCGGGGATGTCTGCCCTATTGCTCCTGACGCTATCTGTCCACTTCCTCCAAGTTCGGCCTCCTCAATTGCCATGGCCTCCAAGAACAAGGGTAATCGCCGCTCGTAATCTTTGACCCAAGAAGTGAGTCCTTTGCTATAGAATCCCGGTTTCTCTAGAATCAGCCACCAGGGGGGGTTTTCATGAAACGACGCGGGGGCAAAGTAAGACATCTCCCAGTCAATAACGCCCACCACGTCGTGGTTATCATCGAGAAGCACGCTGGTGGGTCGCATATCATCGCACCACAGCTTGAAGACCTCTTCTTTCTCGTCAGCGGGTGTGTCGCCGTGGCCCTCTTCGTCCTCAGTAAGGCGTCCTTCCCTGGCCAGTTTTCGAAATAACTGACGTGCGACGTACTTCTCACGGCAGTCTGGATGACTTAGCACTGCGTCGTTATGCTGAAAGGCCAGGTGAGCGAGATGCGTGTCTGCCATGGCCTGGTAGTACTCTCGCGATGTGGTATACGTTTTATTGCTTGGGGGGAGTATAGTGAGAGGGAGTCCCCCCATCCCAACCAGCTCGTTCATGCTGTTCGAGACGGGACGGTGATGGACTCTCGAGAGGCTAGACGGTGTCTCCTGTGTGGATTGAGATGAGGCGGCTGCATTAGCCGATGAAGACGACAACCATGTTGGTGCTACGGGCAGCGAGGGATAGCCAATAGCGTTGCCTTCGATCGTGGACAGCTGCAGCATTATGTTGGCCATCTGACGATAAGCCTTGAACAGCACCTTGTTCTGCAGATCACTGCTATTCACAGTTTTCACCTGTTCCGTGATGACGTGCTCCAGCATGGAAGTGTGGTGGATATATTCCATAACGATGAACGGCCCATGCATCGTAGGATTCTCGGCCGTCGTCGCCCAACCGTACACCTCGGGTACACGAATAGTGGTCTGCTCGCGGATGAGCTTCATCGCAGCGACCTCGGCACGGACCTTCTCGTCGGGCACGGCGTTGACGTAGGGAATTGGGACGTGAATCATCACGGATAGACCGTCTTCGTAATCCAGTCGCCAGTTAACATTGTAGCTGCCGCGGATAGGCACATGGAGCCGTTTGGGAGGAGAAGATCCGGGACGATATGTTCCTACAAGCTCGACTAGCTTCGTCATATGGCGCGGATCTTTTGCCGCTTCCAGCCACTCGTCGACGAGCTGTTCATGGCGATTGACGACGAGACTGTCAACAAACATGCCCTGATCTCGGTGTCTCATCGATTTAATTGAATGCGTCATCGTGGAAATAGCGGGCCAGCAAGTGCTCGCGAAAGAAGACGTTAGTCCCTGGACCCAGGTGAGGACCAAATCAAGTAAGAAGTTGGGTGGAGGCACAGGGGCATGTGCACGTCCCTGGGTTTCGTGCTAACGTTGTGGGAAATAAAGAAACGCAGAATGGGTGAAACAGAGCAGATAGTAAGTATGCAAATCATGTCATCTTGTGCATGAGATTGATCCTAATAAATAGTTGACGTCGAGGCTTACAAGTTATTGCTCAAAAGGAGAACTTTGGAAGTATGTACTTGGCCAGTGGCGCTTGCCCGGCCACGCCCCTGTTTCTGTTTGCTGTGACATATCTTTGGTGACGTAAGCAATAGTGTACGGGAGTAACCTCACCTGAATGGCCAGTGGACGTCTAATAATACCAGGATCCACAACAGTTCAGATGTGCGATCCTTTCGATAAAGTTCCCAGAATACTACTGTAATTGATCGTGAAACGGACCACACCCAAAAACGGGCCATGCGCACCGCTTTCGTCGAACTTCAACGAAATCCTGAACTGCATTTTGAGCTTGAGTTCATGGCAGTGAACCGTACGGTCCGTTTGTGGGTGTGGTCCGTTTCACGATCAAACACAGTACTCGCCGAAGTCAAAATCTGCCTGGTCAGTACTGTAAGGCCATCGTGCCGAGTCACCGCCGATCACCGCCGATCACCGCTTTCAACGACTCACTGCGCCGCAGTGGCTGCGATGCCGCTATTCGATGCCCTGTCCAGGTGGTATTGCAGTGTTTTAACGACCATGGCGACCATTGCAATGGCGGCTCAGATGTTTTGAACGTGGCCTCAGACCCCGCACCACGTCATCTATATATATATATATATCTGGATGGTAGGCAGCTCGTCACATTTGGGTTCATCGGTCTCTATAGCAGGCCGAACGTACGATGGGGCTGGAAGCGGCCATTTATAGATCATGGATCTGTGGAACTACTTCCGTCCGGATGCCTCACAAGTGGTCAGTCACCAGCCGCGTTGGAGGTGGCTGGCTTCTGAGCACTGTATTCATAGAAGGAGCAATCTCAGCCCTCATATCCACACTCTTTGAGTGTATGAGCTCGCCGGAAGAGTAATCCACCGGGGCCAGAAGCAGACCAAAGTTGGAACATTTCTGTGGCCAGCATGGGCTTTTGAGACCCTGAGCAACGGCACTAATCCGCAATGCGGCGTGCCAGTGGAACAGATGATAGGGGGCACAGACTGATATTACTTTGTGAAGCAGGCCTCTTTCAAAACATCAACTTGGCCGCGGCCTGGTCTGCCTTCGCCTCTTTCCTGAGAGCCAGGTTCTGTCCAATGATGGGATTTCCGTCCACGTCGCTGCGTGTTACCATGAAGCGACGTCTTGCATGCCGGTATAGTGAGCAAGGACCTAAAGGAAGCCATCTGGAATCAATCATGGATAGTTTGCAAACGCTCCTTCAAGTCGCTTTTCATGATCATCTCAAAGACTTTGCCAGACGGAGCATTTCACATTTGGAGTATGCCATCAGACTTCTTAGTTCAAAAACGCTTTTCCTTGCCCAAATAGTCTTCCAAGACGATTGATTCGCGCAGAAAGAATCAAAATGGCCGACAGACGTCACACTAGCAAGCAGCGCAGCTCGGATCGTGGTTCGCGTGCCTCAGGTGGGCAGCAACATGTCCTTCCGGCCACTACATACACCCCCACAGCGAATCGGGGCTCTGGGGGATCAGGCGGACAGCAACACGTCCTCCCGGCCACTACCTACAATCCATCTGCCACGACCGCCGGACGTCAATCTCAGGATTCATCTGGGAGTTCATCCCGAGGACGACTGTATGAGCAGTATGGCAGAGACCATGCGAGCACTCCCTCCACGCAGCGATCTGGAAGCATTGACATTGTTCTTCAGGTCAGTGTCGCAGGCAGCAATGCCTCCTCTACACAGAAGTCAGGTAGCATTCCGTTGGTCCTCCAAAGGAGCGCTGGCTCGAAAACAGAATGTGTACACGGTTCTAGCTCGGCAGGACCGAGCCAGGGCTTACAGCCAGGGTCAGCCCCGGCCGCTGGCTTGGGTCAGGGCTTCCAGTTTGACATTAATCAGCGCAAGCCCACGGTGTATGGGGAGGGCTCTAAATCTTACAAGGCAAGGCAAAAACAGAAAGAGGCCGCGGTTGCCCGAGCACGCCCGGCCCAAAACTTGTTCCAACGGTCAACGGAAGCGATCAAGAGAAAGTTCCTGGGCAAGAAGAACATTGAATGATGTACAGTATTGCATAGCTGTGCGACACGTGGCGAACAAATCAAATGTAGTACAGAAACGCTTCCATGCAATTGTCACCGGACGATAAGGAGGGGCTTTTACATGCTGTCTATAGGTGTCCCAAATTGATTGCATCTTCTAATTGGCACCAAGTCTATCTATACATAAACTTTGCTCAATGCTCACTGTTTGCACCTGTGTTCTGCATGCTGTGCTTTATTAAGCTTTGAAGTCTGCTCTAGTTAGCTGCACAATGTCCGCAGGTACACTAGAGATTTGAAGTCAAATTTCTGCTCAAAGAAAGCGGGAACGACTGTACCGAAATACCTCCCATTGTTGGAATTGGAAGAGCATATACTCGAGCAAAGTTCAAAGACCCCTTCTAAAACTCCCTTTTCTTCCCGAACTCTGCCCTACGAATCCGTTGAATCAAGTTTGCACTTGCATCTGCGCCATTACACTTGAGCACAAAATACAACCACTTGATCCAATTTCAAATATTCCCGAATCTCGTCTGACATAAGCTTTCTGCATTAATCATCGTATTTCTTGCTCTGGGAAGTTCCAGTTAGTGGATGACACACCTGCACATGGCTTCGAGATGAACCGAAATACACAAGAACAGCAACAGCAAGTTGGCAGGCATACTGCAGTTGAGGGCAGAGATATTAATCTTTGTACTGTGTAAGTATCCATTTGACTTGGACGTGAAGGTTGCAAATATTGCTTAGATTTCATGAGCCTCGTCTCACCATCAAATACAAGAGGAACTCACACTCCGGACGCCTCAAATTCACTGACATATTTCCAGGGGCTGCCAAACTTTTCGCCTTGTCAACGACGTCTACTACTACGAGAAGCTTTACCAAGATGGCGAATATATGAAAATTTGTGACCTTATCCGCCTGAGGTACAATTTCGTCAAGAGAGTGACCAACTTACATCGCGAGTTAGACGACTTCTCAAGAGATCTTCGGGGAGATGAAGACGACAGATACTTTCTAAGGAAACTGGCCGAGGTGTGCGTGCGGGTTCTACAAAAAAACCCCTCAAGTGCATCTTTCTGCACTGGAAAATGCTTTGGCCTCCCCCGGGATCGGGGCACGCAGGCCGAATCTGGCCAAGGAAGAGAGGGCATGGGCCTGGGAGGCATGGGCCTGGGAGACTCGCTTGCCGGTTATGAGAACCTATCATCTAGTGCTGGCAAGCATTTACGAGGAAGGCCGTCTCACGGAGGATATTGAGGAGCTATGGCGCACGTACACAGTGCCCGCGAAAGGACCTAGACCACCCAAGGACAAAAAGAAGACCAGTGTTTCTCACACGATGGTAAGAACATTCCACTGATCCCATCACAGACTCCACGCTCACCTTTGAATACCCAGACGTCTACTGCGACTCCGCCACGAAGTCCTCCACAGAGCCCCTCACGAGCCTCACATCACACCGCGGCCCCCGGTAGCTACCCAGTGAGCCCCATTAACTCGGACACTGGATCGGACGAGAGCTCACAGAACAGCAAAGACAATGGCGTCAAAAGCAGTCCGACCCAAACTCCTTCACAGAGCCCATCACAGGAAACATTTCCCGCACGCCCTCGATATCTCGGTGCACTGAAGCTTGATCAGAACGGAAGGCTCCAGGAGGCGGAAGAAGAAGATAAGCCATCAAACCTGACCAGCCCCACCCAGTCCAAAGAAGACCCACAGCCATTTGGCATGGACGCCCTCACCTTACAGCTCTTCCCTCACCTCGACCACCTTGCGCCCGACCCATTCATCACAAAGGACGCCTTCGACGCCAACCTGCAGTCCCTCCGCACCTGGGGCGACGCCCTCGGCACAACGAACCACCTCATCAGCCCCGCCCAGCTCGACCACATGGAGTCCTTCCTCACGCCCTTAGAGACCTACCTCGAGCAAAGCGACCAGAGGTACAAGCTCAACCGCCTGTTCCTGCATGGATACGAGGGCACCATGGCCGACGTGCCGGAATCCTACGAGTTCCACGGCGGGCCGGACGCCGAGGGCGAGGAGCCGTGGTTCTTCACCGCGCCGGTCCGCCTGCAGCGGCGCGACTTCGACCCGCCGCCGGAGCCGGACGTGCTGCCGCTGCCGTGGGCGGGGAGTGAGACGGCCGACTATCTTCCGCGGGCGAGGCGTTGGGTGGAGGAGTATGAGAGGGGAGAGAGGCTGCAATTCGTGGGCGACGATATGCCGTATGTGCTGCCCGGCGACGACGAGCATCAGTTGGTGTTGCAACTTCGGCAGCAGTTTGAGCAGTTCAAGGCGACGTGCTTGGGGGTCCAATGAAAATGCTGGGGGACGTTCTTGCCAGCCAGACATCAGACCAGACGGCGTAGCGGAGGAGGCTTGGCCTGGTGTATTGAGGTATAGGTGGCTGAGGACTTAGATAGGGATGACAGGGCAGCGGCGCATAGATAGTTAGCAAAGAAGAAGCTAGTGGTGGAATAATTTTGTAACATTACTCTATACACACGGTTGTGCCTTCATTGACCAGGCCGACCAGTTGCCCCTTGAACGCCAACCCGAATCTGCCCTTGTAGGTGTTCTGCTGATAGAACGTCATGCATGCCGTTTAGAGAAAATAGTCCGCCACCGGTTTCTTAGCCGGCATGCCCCTTGAATCCTGCGGTGCTGCCTGAAATACTCTATAGCGCCTGGCGGGTCCAATACTCGGTGGTATCTCCGCCTCCATCATGACGCCCCTCGACGCCGCTCCACCATCACTCCTGTTCACATCCCCGTTGCTTCGAGAGAACACGCCCAGCCCGGACTCATCTTCCGACAGCTCGAGTATCGCAGCCACGTTGCCACACCGATAGCAGTAGTTGGGCGCCGACCAGACGGTGACAATGCTAGTGTCAAACATCTCCTTGAAGCCCTCCATCACAAGCTGATGCGCCCTAGCGATCAGAGACAGGTCGTTCTTGTGGTTGAACTGCCTCACAATATCGGCCCCAAACAAGAACCCAGCACCCCGCGGCGAGAGGCCCCAGCCATCAATGTCGTCCGGATCGGACCACAGCAGATCGCACATGGCGCCCTCGTGCGGCACCTCCTGCTTCCGATCCAGCAAGCGGATCTTGTCAACCGTGTCGATCAGCGGCGACAGGCCCCCGTGCACGCACAACACGGCCCCGGCTGGGTTGCCCAGCGAGCCACCACTGGCGCCCGACGCCCCGGACCCAGGCGGACCGGTCTTGGGCCCGCCGTTGGCCGCTGTCGCGCCGTTCGTCACGTGCGAGGGCGAGCCCGGCATGCTGCCTCCCTTGGCCTCCATATCGGCCTCGTAGTTCCGGCGCGGGAAGCGGCTGATGACCTCGCGGTCCGCGTTGCAGACCTCGATCTCTGTGTTTTGCTCCAGGTAATCTTGCGCCGAAGAGGATTCGTTGGCGGGGTACATTGTTTTCGAGGCGCCGAGGACGATGGCGCCCAGGGCGAGGTAGTCGAAGACGTCGCAGCAATACCGCCATACATTGGCACTGCCGTACTTGCGCAAGCACTCGTCGTAGAAACCGTAGACGGTCGTGATTTGTCGTGATTCGTGATTCCCCCGAATAAGGGTCATACGATCGGGGTAGCGGACTTTGAGACAGAGGAGGAGGAGGAAGGATTCGAGAGAGTAGAAGCCACGGTCGACGAAGTCGCCTGTGCAGATGCATCGTCAGCTTGTGTGGTCCAGCAAGTGGGATAGATGAAGGCACAAGGGGCGCGCATACCCATGAACAGATAATTAGTGTCGGGTACATCGCCGCCGACGTGGAACAGCTCCATCAAGTCGTGGAACTGGCCGTGGATATCACCGCATATCTGATTCCAACGTCAGAAATGTCTTCAGGTGATGGGGTATCAAGCAATGTTGGGCATACTGTGACTGGCGCGCAAACTGTGACGACATTGCCCTCTTCTATCAACAGCTCCCTCGCCTTGTGGCAGATCTCGCGGACCTGGGCCTCTGGTATGGGTCGACATGCTCGTAGCTGGGCGATGGCCCTGTGTGCTTGATGGTTAGTATATCTAACTGGGGATTGAGAAGAGCCCGCCTCCTTCATCGGATGCGCTCACTTGTCGAGGTCGCTCATCTTTGCAATGTTCCGCAGCGCTCAGCCAGGTGCGCAGCCCTGAGTACAGGGCTGGAGGAAGTCTTTAAATCAACAGCACTATCGCATCCCGTGCAGCAAAGATAAGGGGCTGTGGGTACGGTCGGTGCGTTCTCGTTGCGCGTATCGTCGTCACTGAAGGTTGAGGAAAAGTTGACCTCGGCCGCGAATGCTCCGCAGACGGCGGCGGGGTGGGCAATTTAGTGGAACGACTCCGGAACCTTGAAAGTGCCAGCCAGGATCTCCCCAGATTTGCTAGGCCATTGATCCACTTTGACAGGGATGCTTGTCGTTGTGCGGCAAACCCGCTAAGCCTCCCAATGAAATTGCAGTAGATTCTCACGGCCAACGCATTCCGCGACTGCCCGAACAACTTCCTCAAATTCACTAAGTCGCGCCAAATTCGACAAGCAACACAATTTGCGATTGTGGTGGAGGCAGACTCAATGAGTCAATGTAAGACCACAGTTCAAAACGTTGAGTGAGATATAGGTACTAATCTGGCTTGCAGAACTTTCTTTTACGCGCCACCCTCTTTCCTCCTCGACACCATGCCGCCACCACACCTCCATCCACGCTCGCGCATGACGTCCTCCCTGTTCGCGACGACCATGATGGCCAGTTTCTTCGTCGTGACCCTTCCTCATGTCCTTCCATGCCCGGCCCCGCGAGTCACCTATGCCGACGGCGAAATCATACAAGACGAGAACGGCAGGAGGAGGCGGAGGCGGAAACAGGTGTCGCAGGATCCACTGATTCAGGATGGAGTCGTGCAGTTCAACAATATCACCGAGGAGGATTTGGCAAACTCGGAACGAACGAAGAGCAAACGCGAATGCCCTGTGCCCAAGCCGGGTGGCAAGGTGGGCGAACTGCTGGGGTTCAAGAAGTCGAGCAGCGACGACGCAACGAATGCTGGGTCGTCATAACGCCAATACCCACAAAACTCGACCAGCCTTCCAGCGGGTCTTTGTTGTAGCTACGACTGCTTCGGCCCCGGAAACTCATCCTCTTGGACTCCGCGCCCAGCAGGCGGCTTAGGCACCCTGGATCTTTGAGGCCAATGTCGAAGAGCAGACCATCCGTCGTCACAAGGTCCTTCGCTGCCCAGCCGTCCAGTGGTGCAAACCTGCTTGCCGGCGATATTGCAACATCAGTTGAGGAGTACGAAGTATATGTGGCCGCCCGATTTATGCCTCGTGGGAAACAGCCATGGAGGCCCTCCATCCCTGCATGGACGGTCTGGACTATGAAGGCGCGGCTCGTGCTGGCTATATATGTTGCATGGGTCTATTACCGAAGACCTGCGGACATACGTGACCCCCGGAACCAAGATACATACTTTCTTGGTGTTCGGCCATGCTGCCCACGCGGCCTCTGGAATGCGTCAAGTGTGCGGACCATCCACACCGAATACCCTGCGAAATTGTACTTGCAAGGACCTCTAGGCTCAGTGCAAAGCGGGACGATCAGTGCAAGGGATCTTTGGAGTCCCTGCCGAAATGTGCGCCCACGTAGAAGTCATAGGTAGATGCTATTGAGGCAGTGACAGTCCAGTTTTGGTCAGAGGTGTGGGCAGACTCTGACCAAAGCTAATCAATTCTCCACTTGGACATAGTTGGATGGCAAAATAATGGAGTCCTGCATATAGGTACATAGAGCATAACATTCATCCATGCATCAGCATAGGACAAACATGAAAGAAGCGCATTTCCAAGGTTGGGAGGCGGTAACTGTATGTGGTGACTGTATGCTTATGTCAGCACTCCCTGCAGCGGGTACTGCACCAGGACACTGCATGCCCAGGTGTGCTGATGTCACCTTCTCGGCGATGTCCCGCAGTTAAGCACATCATTGTTTTAAACTCTCACCCAGTTAAGTCCAACTACGCCTGTTTCCTCACCACTTTCTTTACGCGCTGACTTGCAGTCTTTCCTACTTAGTTCGCCATGGAACGCTGAACATTCACTGCAACTTCGTAACGTCTTCAGACCACGCCATTCCTTTCTCGGATATCCCGACTCCAACTGGAAAGGGCACAGCCTCGGTAGCATGCGCGTGCGATTCCACTGCTCACGACTTTCTGACTGACGTAGTCTCAATTCCCTTGAGCCCCGAAGAGACGACGAGGCTGCTTGCAGGGCTGATCGAGACGTCGCAACCATTGCGCCCATTTCAGGCCGCAAATCTTGTCCTCCACCAACCGCAGACCCGCCCTCCAACATGTCTTCCGAATCAAACGAGGCTCCCGCAGCCAGCCTCGTGTCCTCCTCCCCGAACACGGATGCCGGCGTTCCTTCCCCTCTGAAACCTTCCCTACAACGCACCGAAACCGACGGCCTTCGCTCTTGCTTTATCTGTCTTCAAAACTCCTCCGAAACCCCCAGCTCGGTCTGGGTCAACGCCTGCCCGTGTAGCCTCGAGGCCCACGAGGATTGCATGCTGACATGGATTGCTGAGCATGAACGAGAGAGCGCAAAAGCGTTGCGATGTCCGGCGTGCAAGGGGAAGATCAAGACCATCGAGCCTCACGATCCTGTCATTGGTATCGGGGACAGGATCCACAAGGTTTACAGCCGTGTGACGCCTGCCATACTGCTTGGAATCCTGACGGGTTGCTCCATGGCAGGGTCCAGCTATTATGGACTCATGGGTCTGTCAGTATTTACAGGACCAGCATCGGCGATGAAGTGGTTGGGTCTGGCCAAAGCCCTGGAAGAGAGGCGGGCGCTTCGGGATGTTACTTGGTATCAGTGGAAAGCTGGCTGGCATTTCTGCTTTCGCTTCTGGCTCTTACACTTCATTGCACCAGCATTGTTGATACAAAAGGCTTTACCTCCCCAGATCATCGACGTCTTGACGGTGCCCGCATCTGTGTTTGTAAGTGTAGTGTCCCTGCGACCTTTATTTTTCCTCATTGACTGGCACCGACTGACACCGCATCACCAGTATGGTGCTTTCATGATTCTCAAAGATGACATGCCTTCGTGGCCTCCATCCCCAGCTTGGGTAATGACTGCACTACCTTGGGTGACCTTTTCCTACAACCGCATCTACTACGACCTTTTCGGGCAATACGAGCGACGGCTCAACAGGGCGCTCCGCGGTCGTGGAATACCTAATGAGGAGCCGCCCGCGCAAGCTAACGATGACGGCGAGCAGCAAGTCAACGCAGCGGGCGAGAATCCTGCTGTGCTAGACGAAGAGGATGAAGGCTACTTCGCCCAGGCCATTCGCGTCGGCAACGCCGTTCTTAACATGATGGGCGACGACGAGAATGAGGACGAATTTGTGGCCGAGATTGAGGTGCAGATCGGGCCGGGAGAGGACGAGCAGCTGGTGGTTGAGGAATTGCAGAACGAAATCGACGAGCTCAACGACATCATTGGCGCCCGAAATGGTCAAGGCGTCGTGGTTGTCGACGGAGAGCCCGCGCAAGATCCACGGCCAGATGGCGAGGCCCCGGCGGCCGCCGACGCCGCGATCGATGACGGTGCAGCTGAGCCCCCGCCGGCGATCGCTATCCACCCACGACCGGCCAATCCACCAGCGGGCAACGGCAACAACCAACAAGCGCCTGAAGAGCCCGTACGCGAGGCCCGCGGTATCTACCCGACTTTCTCTGATCTCGTCAACGGCGTGGTGTCTGCACTCACGTTTCCGTGGGTTTGCTGGGCGTCTGGGGAGGTGCTACGACACACACTCCCCACTCCCTGGGTAACACGGCCCTCTTCCAAGGTAGCTACTGGTATCTTGCAGGAGCAGTGGGGTCGCAGTCTTGTGGGTGGTGCCATGTACGTTGTGGCGAGAGACATGGTGAAGCTATACACGAAGCACAGGCGCGTCGAGGTCCGGAAACGCAGGAGGGTGAGAAATGTGCCTCGACGCAAAGGGAAGGGCCTGTCGAGACAGAATACGCAGGCAACTCAGACAACCGCGGATATATGAGCCGCGTGGGACGACTTTTTGGCGTTGGCGTTCAGGTGGAAGAGGCGTGGAGCGTTCTGGAAGGCATCTTCGACTGGCTTAGCATGAGCGGTCAGGTCGGAGGCTGTACAGTTGGTACGTAGAAGGGCCTAGAACAGCTCGACAAGCAATGCTTGCCTGGCTGAATACACGACACTCCTCACATCCACAGAGCATTTCTCGCGTACCATGTGATTAGCTTGTGCTCACTCGATTACCCATAATCTAGATACGTGATGGTTGATTGGGATTCGGGAGACTACAGTGCACACCCTCACAGCTGCGCCGCGGGCTGTTGGAGATGTTGGCCAAAACCTGTTGCAAAAATCATATTCTGGTACGGCAACAGACCAACAACAGAACACGAAAGTCATGAAAATGTCGAACCTCAACTCTTCTTCGCCTGCTGTTCATCTCAAAATACTATGCTATAACAACACGACGCCTTACCAACTACACTACGAGCACTCTTTCCAAATCCAACGATGACACATCGCGGTCCCTCGCACGCCCCGAGGGCGCTGTGCACAGGGCGAAAATGGGGGACAGGGTGCCAAAAAGCGAAGCACAACGTCCACAACCTGTGAAGAGGGGACGTTGCTTGTAATTTTCACTCCGAGAAACGCAGAAATTCTGAATACATTATAGCTACTTCACTGGAGAGAGAACGAAAACAATGATTATATACTAAGAGGCGGGGGCTAAACTAGTGCTGGTGTGCGCTTGGGAGGATGGGGAGAGGGCACAACTATACTTTTCTCGGGTCTATCATATCCTCAGCTGATCACATATCCAGTCTTCCCCTTCCTTCAGGGGAATGTTCCCTGTTCTCTGTGTACTCGTCGATGTGATTTTCAATTCCTCAACATCGAAGGTCCTGTGGGAGATGCTCTAGGTTCAGAAGGTTCAGGATTCAGCTGAATGTGCACTTTGATTTGGGCAGCTGGTTGTGAGTTGTGGTTTGAAGGAGCCCTGGAGGAAAGCAGCAGTGACTGACAAACTATTCATCTGAGATACCAACAACCTGGAAGTTTCTCATGTCTTGAGTTGTTTGTATTCCTTTTGGAATTTTGTTTGAAGAGATAGAAGGAAAGTAGCAGTGGCTGCCCAGGTGGCAGATGACATCCTGAAGTCAAGCAGCTGACAGCCTTTACACTCGCCTCTTCCTGTCAAAATATCTGCAGCTATGGGGTAATAACCTTGAGTGGAACTCAGAAAACGAAGGGCAGACACAGGGTATGGATGGTATGAGATCAGAGCCGGGCGGATGGACCTGAGCATATAAGTACGTAGATGCCACCACAACACACAGCAGTTGAAGAACAGGCTGGTTCAGGGTAGCTGTAAATTGCAATGAATTCTCCCATAGAAGGTTGCAATACCATTCAGAAAATAAGTGAAGCCAATTGAGAAAATCATCATGTTATTTCTATATATAATGATTTTCACCCATCACCTGGACGAGGCACATTGATGCCTTTGCTGTTGTTGTTTGAACTTGCTTCACTCCCGTCGAATTTCGTGGAATTTGGCATCGTTTTGCTTTCAATTAGATTCACCAGCGCTTTTCACTGAAAAAACTCAGATTGAAAATTACTTAAACCCATCGACATGCAAAGTAAAATCTTGCCAACTCTCCACCACCGCTTGCCAACAGCCTCGACATCACACCACAAAGAGGACACAACCAAACAACCACAAGCATCCAAGAAATAAATATGGATCTTCCTGAAGGTACCACGCCCATCTGTGGAACATGCTACACGGAGGTCGAAGTCCCCAACCGGGAGCGCACCCCGGGCACCCCGGGCACCCAGCCGCCTCTTCGCCTCTCGGTGGCTGATCTCCTCGCCCACAACCTCCACTGCGAGAACTTCGCATGCCCTGTATATATCGAGGGATTGGATCTGTAAGAGAATGGCTCAAATTATCCTCAAAAGAGCACAGAAGATGCTAATATTCAACTTTTCAGCGCCCCTGCTGAGCTTACCACCGTTTCTTCTCAGCCTACCACCGATTGTGCTCAGCCTCTCAGCGCTTCTGACCTAGCACCAACAAACCAAGTTGCTCCAGTCGAGCCTGATACCCAGATCGCCAGTCCTTGCCTCGCCTTCCCCGTTTCAAGCCAGTCGCCTCCTCCTCGCGTCGCCACTCGAAACATGTACACCGAGGAGGAGATCAATCTCCTCCTTGCATGGAATGAGGAGAACAAGCAGCTGAACTGGATGGCCTCCGTAAGTCCTCTGTTGCCCTTCTTCAAGCAACTATTCAGAGAAATAACAGCCCCTACAGCAACCGGAGATGGCGCGCCACACAATTCGCTCCATCGACAGTAAGATTCGAGATCTCATTGGTGGGCGCCGCAAGCACTAAGTAGCCGTCGTGCGCACACACAGCGCTCAAGCCATCTGTCGAGGCCGTCATGTGTCTCAGCCGCGCTCGTAGTCAAACAGAGTCAACATGGCAGAGCACTGTCTGAGTCGATCAGCAAGTTGATACAGATGAAAAAGCCGTTGGCCTACGCTTTATAGGACCCTCCGACACCTCAACGACTATATATAGCCGGGGCGATGGGAGACGACAAGACTGTCAAGGTAGGCATTGGGATGGAAGATGGAATAGTCAGCCTTTTATATGACATTACTTGATGGCAGAGCAGACCGAAGACAAAGATCACTCTAGGACAGCGCGTGAATCGTGATGATCGCACTTTAGACAAGGTATATACGGGCTGCCTTGGAGTTTTTATACCGTTTGCAGCTTACTCCTTGCACCTCAGGCTTCATGGCTTCCACCATAACGCTCAACAACCTCGTGCATGTCCATTCTCATCCTGGAACTGACTAGCCTGAATAGGTACGTCTGTTTCTTATAGCTAACGCTACTATGGAAGTCCTGTCGCCGGGGCTACTGTCAGCCCGATCTTGACGCCGTTACGACTCTCGATGAGATTTCTGTCAACCTCGACATACTCCAATACTGGATCCTGGTTCGCAATGGGCGAAAAGTCTTTGGCAAGGCGTATCAGGATATACGCTGACTGCAAGTAGACCTGCCGATAGGCCGGACAGGCCCGCCGCCCACGGGCATCCCACGGAACAAATTCCGGCGGAGTCTGCATGTGGTCCCATCTGTCAGGCTTAAAATCATAGCAGGCATCTCCCCACACCAACTTATATGGTTGCAGCCCCAGCCGTACACCGTCACTTGATCGCCTTTGTGTTCCTAGGCGTTCGATACACGTTGACGGCCGGCGAAGTTTGCCATCCACTGTTACATAAGGCAGGACAGGCAGGCCTCCTACAGTACATGACTTGTATTTACCTACGCTGATAATGATCAGCCTGCCGAGGAGTCTGAGTACATCCAAGATACTGGCACAGCTCCCGTAGCGATTAGGTAATTAAGACTCACAGTAGATTATGGTTGGACACACTCAGAATACTCGGTATGCTCAGTCCTTGCTCATGAGTCCCGCAGTAGAGACATCCACGTCACCAAATTCAATATATTTGACGTAGTCTAGCCTGTAGCAGGACGCCGGGGGTAAGCACAATAGTGTGCAATGTACTAGGCGCAGCTCCAAGGGTTTGACCAGTGGCCAAGGGAACTCCTCGCTCCAATGCTGGCCGAGAAAAGGGACTGGGAGGAAGGAGAGCCAACTTGGGATGGGAGAAGCTCCGTTCTCGATCTCCTTTTATACCAATACGCTCCATTGCGGTCTGGAACACACTTAGGCGCATGCCGACATTTGCTGTCGGCGTGTTGAGTTCGGCCGGAAGTCTTGGTGGTGTCCTCGTCCACTAGATGTGCACCATTGATACACCGTTTGTTCCCGCACAAGTGCGAGGCTTCCCAGCGAATATCCTTCTCGTGACACCCGACGTATGCCAGCTTTTGTACTTTGAACTGTGCCTTCCACCTAAGACCGTCATGCAACTTTGGGTACACCGTCATATTCACCTATTCTGGCATTAGCAAATCTTGTGCAACGGTCATGCAGGTGACAAGGCCGGGGGAACACCTGCCTGGGTCACTTCGTCATCCTTAAGCTGGCCGCCCCATAACATACAACCCCTTCCTTCCTCATCCGCCTTTGGCGGTGTGATGGCCAAAATCTTCTGGCACCAGTCCTGCACATCCCGAACAGTCAAGAGGCGCGTGTCTCTGTTGAAATTGTCGTCCTCCGCCTCTGCTTGGTTCTCGGTGGGGTAGTCCTGCAGAATACGCTTGACGAGCCTGCTCTTGTGCGTGTGTGGGTGGTTGGGAAGGGCTTTTGCGTTGCGATCAGTAGAGCGTTTCGCGCCGATGGGGTGTATACGCGGGCGGCCGCGACCACGTTGCTCTGGGGAGGGTGTGCCCGGGTCCTGCTCCTCAACATGTCCTAATCTGTTCTCGTCCCCTGAACCAGGCGTGCCAGCGCTGTGATCCTGGGTGGGATCGACTGGATCGGCAAGCTGAGCTGCATGCGGTGACTCGGGCGCGCTCTGCAAACTGCCCTCGGAGCTTGGGGGCTCAGGGAACTTGGCCGTGCTGATGGCATTGTGATCTGCCTCGCTAGGAAGCTGTGTTGCGAGAGGCTTCCCATCTTGCTGGCCAAGGGCCTGTTGCAGCCGCTCGTGGAGCGAGCCTAGCTTCAGCAGGAGACGAAGCACACTGCTCCTGGTCCTGGCCAACTTCTCAACCCCGGCAGGCCGTGATGTGGTGTCGGGGCTGAGAGCCGCCAGAGACGCGAGTCCACGTTGAAGAGTTCGACGATCAGCTTTGACAGCCTTGCATTGCTGCTTCAAGACCTTGCGAGTGTTGCTCTTGGCAAGCGCCTTAATTGGGATCTCGAGAGCTGCATCTATAATCTTCTCTTTGGTTTTGAGACTCTTGCGATGCTTGTAAGGAGCTTCCAGGGCACTGGCGGATGACGACGGCATGCTTGCGAAAGTAGTTTGTGCAACATAATGATATTAAGGAGAGGGCGTTCTTTTTGCTAGACAAGGGGTGAGGAGGCGCCGGGTTCAAACTGTAGCTGGGAGCTCAGAAAGAGAGATAACACTGTTGTGAACAGGCCCTACCAAAATTGGGCGCAGAATGAAGCTCTCGCTGCTAAGTCGCGTGCAAGGTCTCGCCAAGACCATGCTCGTCGAGACAAGTAGAAGGACTCCTGCATGGTAACCCACAGCTGTGTGGTTTCTGATGGATCACTCCAGCCGATACTCAACAAGAACATGGCCACAGGAAAACGCCTGCCACCAATTTGGAGGGTTCGGCCTGGGATGAGGCTTCCCTCGTGAAGTTTAGCTCAGGCGACTCCGAGAATCCAATAAACTGGTCCACCAAGTTGAAATGGGGAGTCACGATCGCAGTGTCCGTCACGGGGTTTGTCCGTATCATGGTGTCTGCGGTATGACCGAAGTCACTAAAGTGCCCCGTCGGAATTCAGACCACCGAGGAATGCGAAGCTGACAATACCATCGCTCCGCAGATGATGGCCCCAGCAATCGATACCATCGCAGACGAATTAAACATGTCCACTACGGGGAATCAACCATGGCACTGTCCGTCTACCTCCTAGTAACCGCATTTGGCCCGCTGATGATCGGCTAGCTCTCCGAAATCTACGGTCGCTCAAGGATCTTCCATATGACTAACATCTGGTTCTTGATCTGGAACCTCGTATGTGGATTTGCCAACTCGAAAGGCCCGTTGATCGCAGCTCGCCTGCTAGCGGGCTTCGGTGCCAGCGCTGTGTACAGCCTGGCATACGGCGTGCTCGGCGATGTCTGGTTCGCGGAGCAACGAGGTCGCTCGTTGAGTCTCTACCTGCTCATTCACCTCACTGGCTCGGCAGTAGGTCCGATCGTCGGCGGGTTCATCGTCCAGTAGTCCACATGGCGGTGGATGTTCTGGGCAACGACCATCTTCAAGTCTGCGTCGAGGTGGCCACCGTCTTACTCTTCTTCGAGAGCTTGGCGCCTCTCTTGCTCCGGCGTCGAGCCGAGGAACAGCGGCAGGAAACGGGCGACTCGCGATAGCACACCGAGATGGATATCCGCGAGTCCGGTCGCTCTGCAGCGTGGAAGCTGCGCCGCAGTCTGTCGCGCCCTCTCCGTCTGCCGGCCTTCCACCCGATCATCCAGATCCAAGCCATCCTCGAGGCCATCAACCACGGCTTACTCTACTTCGCCCTTGCCAGCTTCTCCTCCCTGTACGCAAGCGCCTATGGCGAATCCATCTCCATCTCCGGCCTCCACTATATCGCCATCTGCACCGGCACCATCTCGGGCTTGCAGCTCTGCGACCCGCTCATGGATTTCTTCTACCAACGCCTGGCCGCGCGCAGCGGCAACACGCACATCCCCGAGCTGCGCATCCCGCTGTTGCTCCCGGGCGTGCTCATCACACCCATCGGCCTGGTACTGTACGGGCGGGCCGCCGAGTACCACCTGTTCTGGCTCGTCGCTGCGGCGTTGCTGTCGCTGGGCATGCAGTTGTTTGATACCACGCTGCATGCGTACGTCATGGACGCGTACCCGGAGCACGTGAGTTCGGCGTCGGCGGCGACGCAGGTGCTGAGGAGTCTGTTGGCGTTTGCGTTTCCGTTGTTTTCGATCAATATGTACGAGACATTAAGCTTTGGCTGGGGAAACAGCTCACTAGCTTTCTTATCGATTGGGGTGGCCTTGCCGGTCACAGGAATACTTTATCGCTTTGGGGCGTCGCTGAGGCTTCGGCAGCAGTCGAGCTATTAGGAGTGTATGGTCGTAATTTTTGGGTATGGTTTAGAAAGTGTTGTGGATACCTAATTCAAGACGGAGACAACTATATTACCTAGGCGCCGAACAGAGAAGACAAACAATAGACCGCCCAAATGGTAAAAAATGGGTAGTTAGCCATCGAGTGGCAAGTGCTCATGCGGACAAATGCGGATTCTCACCAGGCAATCTTCCAAAACTCATGTCTCCGCAGCCCAGGCGACGTCATAAGTTCAAGAGATGCCTAGGACCAAAAGCCGTGACGTTAAAAATCAGTACGCAAGGTAAAAAGAGAAAAGGCAAAAGTCAAAAGTGCGTACGGCGTCTATCCAAGTCCTCGTCATAACCCGGTAGGTGCGCCCGTCCCTCACCCAAGTACTAATTCAGCATTTAGAGGCTTCGTCATCGGCCCTTGGGCACAGCCACCGGTTGGTGACTGTTGATGGTTTCTGGGGAAGCAGACTTGCTGATAAGGGGAGGCCCGATTGAGCGGCGGTGCAGTGGAAGGAAGCCGTGACGGCAGGACCAGAACAGTAGAGCCCTCAATCCAAGGTACGACACACTTGCCAAATTACTCCCATTTAACACTGGGTAGTAAATGAGGACAAAAAAAAAGGAGGCAGTTGGTGAGGACTCGTGGGACGCTGGCTGCGAAAGAAAGGCAGCAGACAGGAGCCCCCGTCCACCGCGTCCGATGCTATTAAATGACTTTCTAAAGGGGTATCTTTACTCTATTGTGGTTTGAAACGAACCCCAGCATGCTATGCAACCGCTCTCATGACAGACGTAACGCATTACATCCCTCGAAGCGAGCGCACCAATTATGCTTCTGGCTCCTCCTTGACCGCATCTTTCTCCTTGGGCACCTCCTTCTGCGACGTGCTCTGTCCCTTCTTCGAGCCTCCGGTGAACCTGTCCAGACTAAGTCTCGGCAGCGACAAGCTGGCCCTGCCCCCACCATTAAGTGCCTCTTCCTTCTCAGCAGCCAAGCGCTCCGCCTCCTTCTCCTTGTCCTTCTTGACCTTCTCAATCGCCTCCTCCGTCAGCTCCTGCCTCGCCATCCGCTCAATCACATCCTTCTTCCGCGTGCGGCGGTCTCCAATCCAAATGACCAAGCCCGCGCTCGCGTTGCACGTAATCGAGCAGCACAGAATGACCGTTGTCAGCGCGAACGGCCGCTTGTCCGCCGGAATGCCCCAGGTGCATGAACCTAGCGATATCTGCAGGCAGCTGTGCAGGTCGAGCAGCACGGTGATGAGGACCATGAGCTTGATGGGAAAGGCATAGTGTGTGTCGGTTTCGTGAGGGCGGTAGAATGTGTGCGACTTGGCGTACTTGCCCGAGTGGTGCAGCAGCTTCTCGTGCTGCTTGGGAGACAGTACCGAAAATTCTTCCCCGGGTGCAAGTGAGGCGACCTCGGGTTCGTCGCGGGCTGCTTCAAGGTCTATTTCAGGCAGCACAGCTTCCGTAGGGAGGTCGTTATGGTCTCGGAGGTTAGGCAGCAGAAGCTTGCGGCGGATGTTCCAGCTGACGCGGTCTGGGGACTGATTAGCATAGTGGTGATGAGTGTTCGAGAACGAAATACTTACGATAGTGAGCGATGTAAATCATGTGGTAGGTATCGACAGCTCGGAAGGGCGCAAGACCGTCACCGACGATGGCGAACAGAGCGACCAGGGTGTAGTCGATGATTTCGACCACGTAGTTCTGCTTCGAGCCAACTTCGATCCAGCCGATAAGGAAGAGCACCCAAGCAAGTCCGAAAAGAGTGATCAGAGTGGCATAGAGAGTGATGAGGAAACCAAGCGGCCGACTGGCGTAGCGGATAAATCCTTTCCATGTCCTGGCGATCTTGGACCGGCGGGAGTGGAGCATATGGCGGACATGGTCCTCCAATCTCTCAACGTCTTCCGGAGACCATCCTTCCAAGGTCGTACCGTGGGGAAGAGCAGCATAGTGTGTGCTGTCCACATTTGAGGTGATGCTGTATGTGCGGCCTGCAGATGGACGCCGTTCGGGGGTGCCTTCTGCTGGCTGTCCGGAGTCCTCGTTGATATTCTCCAAAGACTCGTGATGGGCGCCCGGGGCTGTCGACTGACGCTTGTCCGGGCCTGCCCAGGATATATCATAGGTCGGTCGGCGGTTCACGAAGCGTCCCAAGTTGGGTAAAAACAGCGAGTTCTGAAGGTTGGTGATAGATGTCAACGTGGACACCTCCGGGTCCACAACATCCAGCAGGTCGACAATTCTATGATCGTACTCGGCATTGCGGGCTAAAATTTCCTGATCCTCCTTCGACAGCTGCGATGCGGGAGTTTTTGGCCCAAGAGCCTTTGAGTTGAATCGCCTCAACCATCCTCTCCTCGTCGACGACCCTGCTATGCTTTCGGCTTTATTGGGGCTGGCTGAGTTGGCAGTCGACAACTCTGGGACAGAGGGCAGAGGCTTCAAAGCGTGGCTTGGGAGCCCATCTGGCCCCAGAACTGGCCGTTGTGGTTCTGAACTCGACCTGCGGCGTCCATGATCTTGACTATGTGTGTTTGGCGGCGGTCGCGGCTGCGGGTCGGGGTTTGGGAACGCGTTGGTCACCGGAGGTGCAGCGGCACGGCCTGATGATGTGGGCTGGGCGCGGAGTCTCCGCAAGCCGATAGACGATTGCTGGCGGGTGTTATTGGCATGGAAGTTGGGTCGAGAGAGACTTGGAGGGTGTTCTCGAGAGGGTGTCGTTGGCGCCGTAGCCCTGCTAGAGGATGGCCCAGACGCTGCCAAGTCTGGGTTTTGTCTAGTGGCATCGGCATCGAAATAGGGATTCTCGCCAGATTTCGCTGCGTTATTCGGAGCCATGGCGGAACAAGTTCTCAGCGAAATGCTCAAGACCGAACGGCTGAAACCGTTTGTTGACTTTTCAACAGTCAGACTTTCCGGTGTTGTGAACGAGCGGAAGAGAGAAGTGCTGGTAAGGAATCTAAAGCGATAAGAAGACAGAAATGAAAAGGAAATTCCGGAACCCCGGGCGGCAAGCCGTGTTAACCCTGCAGACCGAGATGGAGGGCGTCTGGCCCGTTCAGCCCGTGACGCTTGTCCAGCTGTACTGGGGTCGTTGGTCGCACGGAATTGCAGGCCATGCTGAGTGATGTCACCTTCCCATTTCCGAGGCCTGTTTTGTTTGTTTCACGAGAAACGGTTCCACAGTGACGCTATTTTCGAGGGATCGTGCAGGGATCTCATTGCCTTAGTCAGCTTTTCAACTTTAATTCAACCTCATGCCTCACGTTCCACTGTGCCACCTGCGTCACTTCAGAGCACAGGCGCATACAGTACTGTACTGTTGTGGTTCTGAATCGTCCACTCGTCAGATTCACTTTCCGGGTGGACTCCCAGCCGTGCCGATCTGCGAGCGATCTGCTGCCCTGCGTTTTCGACATTCAGTAAAAGATCTTCACTTACATACTTCTACTACTGTACAATTTGTACAAAGTAACAGCGCTGTAGGCATGTCTAACCCAATACTGAAGAAATAAACTCAAATTGTCAACTAAAGTAGTTGTTCCAGGGCGCCGGGCCGGGCCGTCCATGGCACTATCACTGCACCATCTTGGAAAGCTAGCGTCACCACTCACCAAATGCAGCTTTTAAAACCAGAACTATCTTGAAATCTGGCATGTAAGCATCTTTCCGGCGCACCATCAGCATTGGCCCCCTGCTCATCACAGCCTCTGAGGGTGTGACCTAACACTAAGCAAGTATCCCGGAAGGGCGCTGTATGTGCTCTTCGGCCCGTGGGGAGGCATCCTGACCGCGAGGCAGACTTCGTCCCCGGTGAACAGTACTTTTCGCAGCTTGTCGTCAAAAATCGCATTTTGAGTCTGTACGCTCTGAATAAGTCGATAACGACAGTTACTTCAATCCCAGTGACTAGTCCCTTTTCCAGGCAGGCCATCAACCTTGCCAGCAATGTAGAAATCCGGCAAGCGAATAGTAAAACACACTTCGACTTTTCTGCTGCCCCACATCTCGCCACAAACACTCGGCAACGTCCGTAGACTGTATGTATCTCCGTATTCCAACCGATTCGAGGCCTCGTCTGAACACCATCAGGGTTCATCAATAACTGAAATTACCGGTCCACGAGTGTCCTTCCAAGCGCCTTCCAATCCATAAGAACCTTGTCAATCACAAGTTCGTCCTTCTTCACTTCATAGGGGCTCCCATCACCCCAGTCCACCAAGATACTTGCGGTGCTCGGCAACATGTAGAAACGGGTGTATCTGCCAATGTTAATGGCACCATACAGGTTGATTGTCACACCGCGTCGCGTTTGCTCCTCCCTCGCGCTTCTCATGTAACCCGTCACCTGGTCCAGGGCTTTTTCCCATACCGCACTTCCACTGACGCCTGCTTGCGTCTTATCTTCGAAAAAGAAAATCGTTATCATATTCCCACCCTTCAACCCTCGGACGAGAATATCGCCTTTCTTGGGCTTTTTCTCCTGTGGTCGCTGTTGCGGAGCAACGGACCATTCCTCTCCTGAGTTGTCATCGTTGCGGAAGTACCGTCTCAGAATGAAATTCCACATCTCATCTACATTGGTCTCTGGGCCCCGCGGGGTAACCTTTTTGTACAATTTTTGCCAAGTTACGACATGTGTATACTTCTGAGTATCAGTGTATTGCAACAGCAGTTCAAGAGTCGACGACTTACACCTGGTCCAATGAGTTGCGGCTTTGTTGGACCCGGGGCAGCAGATTTCCCCTTGCCTTTTCCCTTACTTTTGCTACCGGACATGGTAGTGATAGCATGTATCAAGCCTGGAAATTGGCGACAATTTTGGATATTTGTGGGAAAGACTGAGTGGTAACCTGATCCAGCAGGATATCTGAAAGAATGTAATGATTTGGAAGATTCCGAAGAGACCATGATTTTCTGGTCAACATCCATTCACCGTCCTTTATATTCTTCTTTTGGCCTGCTTTCATTGAGGAAAGTCTACCGGTCTCTGTGATGGTCGTGGAGCGTTTCGACCGCATTCGAGCCACCAACAGCCGCGCATTATTGGCCGTGGGCCACACTCAAGCGAATGTTGAATTACGAGGGCTTTTGCTTTACTTCTTTATCTAGAGTTTCCATGGGTCCAGAAAATAAGGGCAGGCTGTTTATATTGGGCTCATGCAGCCTATGGGTGAGGCCCGATGACCATGAAAGGCCCCGGGTGAGCTAGCCGAGACTGTGATTTCGATGCATCTGGGGCGTTAAACAGAGCTGGTACACAAGCAGGTGGTTTCAAAAAGTGTAGGCGTAGCCAAATTTTCCATCAGAATTCAACCCACCTTCATTCCGAAACAGGTCTCTTAGGGGTGGGGCCTGGCAACTTTTAACTTAAGACAGAAAGCCATTCAATAATTATAGCGAAACTCGCTGGTCTGACCATCAAATTGGATTCTGGTCTCAGGCCTCGATAACGAGTCTCGCCGACTGGCCGTGTAGCATACCAAAACTCTAATTTACCTCTCTGTAGACGGATGATATCGTACGAAGACTTCCGGAACCTTGCGCAGAGTTACCCATTCCAAGGGATGAAACGATATCCAACTTCAGCGCCCGGCCTCTTTTACGAAGGCCTGTAAGGAAGCCAGATGCCAGATGCTACCAACTGTAAATGGCGGCAATTAGAGTTCAGGAACGCGCTTAATCACTCAATCAAAACTTACCGCGCCGCTCGGAAGGCCGCGCCTAGCGGCTCAGCGGCCCTAGGGCTAAGCTAGACCATATCATTCCAATTAACTAAGTACCTATCGTATGTGGCAAATTGTCAAGCCCGGGACAGGGGCCTAATTTTAGTGAACGATCAAACGCACGCGGCGCCTGAAATAGAAACTTCAATACAACCACCCGCACGGTTGCCTTGAACCAACAGACAACACCCGTCCGTCCGTGCAACTTCACCGGCTCATTGCATCCACCCCCAGACCGTCCGCAAACTGGAACAAGTCTTCGTATTGCCCATGAATCGGTGTAAATTCCGGTGGCCTTCTATGTTCTACTGAAGGTAATCTGAATATGAGTCCGGATTGGCGATGCTGTTTCCTGTGCGGATGGCCAGTGTACAACGACGATGACCCCGAAGGTGTCTCCTGGTGCAACCAATTTCGTGCCAGTGAGTATCTACGCCTACAACTATCATTGACAACATGACTGTCTATCCGCTCCACTGATCACTGACTGTGGCACAGTTCTGTCAATCGACGGAGGCCGTCCAGCTTTGAGCGGTGTTGGCATACATGACGAACCTGGAGCTGGTGTGTACTGTGCTCCACCAGATCCCACAGCACGTTGGGACGATGAGAACTACGACCGAGAAGATTTTGCAGACGCGTTTCGCGTTGGAGAACCAAGCGGTGACCGGTGCGGCGTCATCTTCCATGAATCTTGCTGGAAGCTCCTCGAGAAGGTGTTTGAGCCAGTATCGGTCCCTTGCATTCGCCTTTACGAAATCTGTCTGTCGCTCCCAAAACCCTTGGGTCACAACTTCTTCAGCTGGGGGCATGAATACGGAGGCTTGGTTGCCATTAACGAAGCCAGTCTTCTTCCGTGGAACTTTGAGGAATGCTTCGTTGGCACCGTCGAAGAAGACCAGTGGTCTGTCTCCAGTGATAGGCGATTGTCCCTGCCCGGCGCTTCCCAGGAAGCAAGCTCTTTGCCAGCAACTCGCTCCCACCACGAGGATACTGGGCTGACAACCTCCGAACTTTCACCTTTCCCGGTTCCAGGCATGGAGGAAGTCGCGAAAGTAGACATCGAATCAAATCATCAAGAGGATGATGAAGCAAGTCAAGAGCTAGACCAGCAAGACACAGGATCTGATGAATCAAGTGACAGCGACACTCCTCCAGAGCATATGACCGCTGATCATATCGCTCAGTTGTTCAAGAAAGAGTCCTCTATAGCTGAATCCCCGAGAGGGCCACCTACAGTTTCCGGAGTTCCAATCCACGACACCCCGTCAGACGACAGTGAAGACGAGAGCGAAGACGAGAACGAGTCCGACGAGCCTGTTGAGTCAGATAACGACTCCGAACAGGACCCCTCAGAAGCCGTTCCATCGACTCCTGCTATGCAGAGTGAAGTTGCCGCTGATGGTACTGTCGGAGCCGACACGCGGGCGGGTAATTTGTCTGGTGTCCCCAGAGATTGGGATTCTGAAGTCACAGAGTCCGATGAAAGTGAGGATCTGGCGAAGCCAACACTTCACCCATCGGTGCCAACCAGCAATCCGTATGATGTTGTCGGCATACAGAGACTATTTTCCGATGAAGCACAATCGTCGACAGAACCATCGCCCTTCGAACCTTTGCGCCCTGTAGATTCCGACACATTTTCCAAGCTCCCTGAAGAGGTCCGCACCACGATTGCATCGAATCTTCTGACTACAGACACTTTCAGTCTCCGCTTGGCATCAAAGAGCTTTTGGTACCTTTTCTATGATCAACAGTTCTGGAAGACAAGGTTCAATACTGTACACGCCGAGCGGGGTTGGATATTTGAAAGTGCAGATGCCGTCGCCGGGACAGACTGGAGGTATTTATACCGCCGCACCGGCAAAAGGTCCATCTCTCCAGCGATGCAGAACCGGAAGCGTGTCTGGGGTCTTGCCTTGAAGATTCTGGATATTCTGGAACTAGAAGACGTGAAGAGCGTTGAAACGACGTCAAGTGGCCACGAAGAGCCCAACACGGTAGATGACTTGGTGTGGACTCACACATCAGGCTTGCTTTCCACTCCAGGCTCCAGACAAGTCTCGAGATGTTTTCAACAGGGCTGTCGCATATCACGCCGACAACGGTTGAGTCTCTCCAAGCTCATGAGTGCATCCTGTATCGGTTTAAGTTCTGTCTACGTCGGTAACACTGAGTACCTCGCTGGAATACGGCTCATACAGTCGGGACACTCGACGCAAATTGGCTATCGGGCTCCCGTGGAACGATGTTTCACTCTGACCTCACAGTTGAAAGGATGGAGACTGGCGGTGGGGTCAAGAGGTATTCAGGCTATTCAGCTTCTACTTTCCGGCGGCCCTGAAGACCAGTCCCCGTGGTTTGGTTCTACGGCAAATGCCTCCGTAACCGACCGTCTGGCGAATCTTCAAGACGTAGTCGCTGTCGAGATCGGCATAGATGTAAGCTGTCTTTCTTGACTTTCTGATCTCGTCAATAGTGATCATAGACTGACTCCTTACAGGGCTGCAAAATAGCGAGTATATCTGTGTGTCGGCGAGCCCAAGACGCAGCCAAATCAGGCCCAGCTTCATTAAGATCAGCAGCATTGTGGTATCCTAGAATCCCAGGACCGTCCTTGTGTCTCAGCCAGGACTTGTTTCCGCAACGGGTGGCCCATACTTCCGGACATTGGCCCCTGTTCTGGACGCATTTTGGCGGACCGGGAGGCATCTACCTCCACCACTTGACTGGTATCACAGCATACTTAATTTCGAATGGCACTGTATTGGGCATTGAGTTCAGATATGACGTAGATGGCATACCTGCTGAGTGTCGAGAGATGGGTCGTGTAAGAGGACTAGGCCAGTATGACTGGGCATCGATCGATTTCTCCATCGATGGCCCGGGCGGCGAGCGTATTATCGGGGTCGAGGTATGCCTTTCACTTTCGGCAACACTCGAAAGTGAAGGGTATAGTGTCCAACAGGGCGACTTGTGTTCCTACAAGGTATGTCACCGATCTCGGGACATGTCAACCCTACACCATCACCACGATCACTATGTCGGAACACGGAGTGAACGAAATATGCCAACCACTAATGATCGCACCAACTTGGCTCTTGCAGGTTTTCACGAATCGAGGCAGATCTCGCCATTTCAAGCTCAAGAGACCTACCCGATTCGCTTACCATGACCGAAAAGTCGTGATTCCCAGGGTTGATGTCAGCGAGGGCGAAGTCATCACTGGGTTCTTTTCATCGCCGGTCCTGGTGCGTTATTTTGGAGTCTTCGCCGAAGGAGTCAAGCCATCGCCATCCGAACTAATAACTGACCAGTAAACAGTGGACGGCGTTTGGTGAAATATGGTGCCAAATGTCAGGGCTGGGTGTGATTTCGGAGAAGACCAGCACGGAAGCCTGAGATGCACCCCCGTAGCTCCTCAAACGCTGTTGTCTGTCTACCTAGGTATCGTAGAAAGGTATGTTCACAGTTTCTGCCTTAATGATTACCATCCGCTCTCCATCTAGGACACTGATAATATTTAGGTTTTACATCACAGCCGCCTCAAATCTTGTTAGAGCCTCGTCCTGTCTGTAACCTTTCCAACAACCAAAATGGCAATGTGACCTCGGGGCGCCGAGAGCATATACGGGCTCACTGCCCCACAGATCACGATGGCTCCACCAGTTTTCCTCCAAATCAGTATTTCGAGAGCGAGCCTTCATCGCCTAGGACAAACATGAGTGATGCCTTCTGCACCTGGCGAATCTACTGGCTTGTTCAGGCAGAAAAATGATTAGTAAATCCAAGGATCTTAACAGCACAAGCCTGGATTTATTGAAAGAAATGCAAAAATCCAGGTACCCAACCACTTCCCTGCAGGCAAGTCAATATTCTGGTGCAGGATACTGTTCTTGGTCCCCAGTCTGGAATTTCTTTGCGGAGCAAGCATCTTGATTCAGAAGTTGGCCCACTATAGCGTCAAGGAGAGTCTATCTAGACTGCCGCAAACAATACTCTGAACTGGTACTAGTAAATGGCCTGAAAACTGTGGGTGCTGTACCCGTGCCACGTCTCTAGAGCAATTCCAGTCCTTCCATAGCTAGGCACTGTTCCACGAAAGGCTCCTACCAACTCCTTCTGTTGCGCAGCAACAAGTACCTCAAAGAAGGCATGCTGGCTGGCTGTTCACCACAGATCTGGTTCGGGTATCTCATGCCCAGGTTCGTGGCCTTGCCGTTGCCCAGCAGTTAGGAGCACAATGGCCGAAGTGCTTTGGGCCAACAGACGGTGATAGGTCACTCATTCAGGGCTCTTAGGCAGCTGGCTGCTCAGCTTCACCTCCAGTACCTGCCATGTTGAAGTGTCCCACTGCCTTTTTGCCCTTGTCTCCGAATTGGACAAGCAGGATGAGCCATTCTGACCCCTATAAATACCAACGGAGCCCAGCTCCAGCTCCCATTTCTTCTATTCTTTTCTTTCTCAACACCATCACCAATTCCCAAACACATCCTCTCAAGTTTCGTCCGAAGTCCCAATTCCACCGTTTACATCTCTCTCAAGTCAATTGTCAATTCGTGAATCCCCTCTTCAAGATCGTCAACTTCAACATGGTGGCCCATCGGAACCCACCAGCCACCCCCTCGCCGGACTCCTCCCGCTTCACCAATTCCGATGTGTCGACGTGGGACCATGTCCGCTCCGTCACTCGCGACGACGACGACAACCACACTCCCGCGAGCGACGTAAGCAGTCTTCGTACTCGTCAGGCTCAGCAAGACATCACCGTGGGCAGTCGGCGAAGCCCTGTGCTCAGGCTCAGACCCGCCGGTTTGCCGCTGGCCTCCTCTGGAACTCGCACTCCATCTACTTCCAACAGTCAGCCACTGTCGTCAGCCTCTTTCCTCGCTCCACGCAACATCAGCGGAGACCAGCCCTCTTCCTTCTCCTTCATGCCGCAGCTCAACCAGGCAGGGTTCAACTTCAACTTCCACACTCCTCGCGACACCCGGACGGCTGGTCCCATCACTTGGTCTCAGAACCCTGTGGGCGGCTTCCGCACTCACACTCAGACTCAGAGCACTCATGCTGCTGGTGTCATTGGTGACCGCCGGTCCTCAGTTGGCCAACAGCCCACCCCCGAATCAGCCAACGCCAACCAGGCTCCGACTTCTGCCCCTGCTAGACCCAGCATGCTGGCTGGTATGTTCACTTCTCGTGCGTCGTCCTCCGACATGAGCGTCGGCTACCAATCCTCTACAATCTCCGATCCGTTCGGACCTGGCAACCACTTCCAGCCTATGGCCCACCTCATGGCAGCTGGCACGACCTATCATCCAAGCTCGATCGACGGGCTGAACCCCGCCCATCCCTACTACAACAGTCTCGACGAGTTGCTGTCCCACTCGTTGAGCCAGCTAAACTTCAACAACCCCGAGACTGATCCCGTGAAGCGCATGAAGCGCCACTTCAGCCCCAAGTACATGGGCGACATCTTCCTGCCCGCCAACCAGAGCGAGAACATCCCCGAGGACAAGAACTGCTCGCTCTTCATCGTCAACCTGCCGCCCAACCTAACCACCCACGAGCTCCTCGCCGCCATCCACCTCATGGGCCCGCTCGGCCGCGTCTTCGCCATCCACATCAACGCCCCCGAGCCGCAGCGCAACCACCCCGGCTGCGCGGCCAAGGTCGTCTTCTTCAAGCGCAGCGTCGCGCACAAGTTCTTCAGCCTGTGCGAGCTCAACGGCTTCCTCGTCCAGGGCTTCTCCGCCCGCGTCATGTGGAACCGCATCAAGACCTCCGAGAAGCCGCACCTCGCCAACTCGGACGCCAGCCGGGTCCTCCTCATCGGTGGCCCTGCGGGCGAGGTCAACGCCGACGCCCTGACTGCCTTCTTCAGCCTGAAGCTCGAGTTCCAGGTCGACCGCATCCTCACGCATGTCAGTGGCGTGGCCGGCGAGGAGGACGCTGTCATCGAGTACCGTTTTGGTAGCTTCCGTTGCCAGGCTCAGACTGCTAAGATGGCTCTTGCTCGGGAGAAGCCTCACATCCGCTGCTTCTTCGCCAAGGACCCTCTGGAGCCTGACGCTTACAAGCCCTTCGAGTACTTCAACTACACCCAGAATGTCTGAGTCCTGGCCGTGAGTCGGTGACATTGTCCATGTCTCCGCGACTCTGACAGCCGAAAAGCTCAAGACCATGTCCTCATTTCCATGAGATCGCACGTGGTAAGTGAGAAGCCTTCTCCCGAGACGGGAAGATGCACAATACTGACCTTTGTGTTTCCACGCAGGCCTTCAGAACACGTATTGTTCTTCGACATTGCACCGCGACGCATCACGTTCCGTGTCACCACTGGGGACCTTTTCGCTCATTCCTGTTGAGCTGAACCACACTCGATCTCCACCATCTACCCTATCGGCTCTCGAGCCTCTGTCTGGACGGTACACGATGTCGAGCACGAATTTGGAGGACTTGTACTCCGTGGCTCATCTTGGGGCTCCTACAGGGTCAACCTCAATCATGGTTGAAAGCGCATCAGATCCTTTGCGTCTTGACACGTCAAACCTCGTGCGCGCGGACAGCAATTGTTGGGGCATCATGCTCCACACAATTCCATATCCACTAGGGTTGATCTCGTGTTTCCTTTTCTTTCGGCTGGTTCTTCTGTATGTATGAACCGGCGTGTTCTGGTAAATTTACTTCACTTCTAGTATGTAGATAGGGTGCCAAAATTCTAGACCTTTGGTATCAGCTTCGCTTTCCTTTCATATTCAGCGAGTGACAAGTCATACCACACAGAACGCGAATTTCCCCCCAGGATCGGCATGCTCACACAGCTCGATGAATCGTCAGCTCACAGTCTCGCTCAGCTGTCTCGAACCTTCAATTGTGACCGTTCGCGGCTCGCGGCACCCATTCCGCATCTTTGTAGTGTTTAGTGAAGTCGTACCGCACATCGAAACCACCCATGAGAATGTCCTTTAGATGCGGCCTGTCCGTCTCTGCCTTCTTCAGCAGCTGCATGAACTCATCCCGATCATATCTCGTCTTCGGATCTGAGTCTGAGACCCTCCTGAAATTTTCCTGTGAAATAGGGTCGATGATCGTCCGGTACTTCTCAATGCGCTTCTCGCTGTACAGATCCAAGATGGATTCATCAGCCTTGCCGTCCCAGATACCAGCAAGACAATCGTACAAGCCGCCACAATCGACGAAGCCCCCGGTGATGCCCATGCCGCCCCAAGGATTGCATAGATGAGCGGCGTCAGCTGCCAGGAGGATTCGACCGACCCTGAACTTCGGAGCACACCGTTGGTGCATCTTGTAGGGTGCCCAGTTGATCATCTTGTAGTCCTCGGGCTTGGGGTGGCCGGGAAGGATGGTTTCGAATTTCCAGGGCTGTCGCTTTCTGTATTCTTCGACTGACAGGCCCGGTGTCTCGCCGTCTGCAGTGAGTCAGAATTGACTGCGATATAGGACTTACAGTACTTACAAGTGATTCGGTATAGGCCGTCTGCGGTCAGTTTGGCAGCCATCTGGGATACAATTTAGCGAGAAAGCAGGCAATGTCAACTGGTTCTTCGGACCCAATGGAAGACTCACGAAGAAATGCTCCGGATGTATGATGAAGTTGGCATCTGAAAACCCGAATTTGCCGGCAAAGTCATAGTATGTCTGCCACCAGAACTGTCAGTGCACATTCGAGCCTCCGTCGGCGCGCTTCAAGTTCAGACTCACGTTTGTTGCGATAATCTGAGCATCCCATGTGAACCCAGGGAACTCGTCCCCGAACAACGCCCTCCTCACTCCAGAATTTGCTCCATCACAGCCTACGATGTAATCCGCTTCGATCCTACCCTTCCCCTCCGGCGTCGCAACATCAACCCACGCCTTGTCCGCATCCTGTCCAACACCCACAACCTCATGCAGCCACTTGATCTTCCCCTTGTACTTGCCCACAAACTCATCCAGCATCAGCTTGTCCAAGTCCTGCAACGGGTAGCTCACGGTGCGCCAGTCGTCGCCGTCGACATCCGCCAGCACCTGCGCGTCGAAGCCCGAGATGTACGTGTGGTCCTCGAAGCGGCGCCAGCACATGGTATTCAGGCTCAGGCCGTGGGTCCGCAGCCGCTCCAGGATGCCCGCGCGCTTGAGATCGGGGATCGCGGCAGGGCCGTAGTGCGCCGCGCGGGGCTGCTGGTCGAGCTGGTGCGACATTTCGATGATTGTCACGGGTATGCCGTGCTTTGACAGCAGGAGGGCGAGGAGGAGGCCTGCGGGCCCGGCGCCTACGATGAGGACTTTCTTGAAGGGGCGCTCGTGGTCGTTCATCTTGGGTGCAGATTAGCTGTGAAGACCCGAGAGGGCGAGTGTGTTCCTTTGCGGAGGATTACGATCGTGGGAAGCTGAGGAACGCCGCCTCGTCTTTTGTATGGAGTCGGCTGATATCAAAGAAGGCCTCGGGATCCACATCTACCGACCGCCCTCTTTCACCACGCACATTTCTGCCGACTTCTTCGAGGGTTCTTTGCGGGGAAACGAACCTCACGCGCCAAGTCATGCGGAGTTCAGCATATTTAGTACAGAAAACAAGGGACTGCGAACAGCACGGAAACCTTGAAGGGATCCCTGAGCGTGCATATCGTACACGACAGTGTTCTCCAAAAGCAGATTCATGTCATCATCCCGCAGTGCAGGACTCTGACACGACAAACTGGAGTTGCGTGCTTGATTTCCACAATTATTTATGCACAGAGATCTCGAATGTATGTCGACACCCATGGACTGTTTACCCGCTCTGGGAAAACACGAACAACTCCAAGGCCCAGGCCATGTGCCCGACCATACGGTACTCAGGTACTTACTAAGTAGCTTCAGCACACCTTTCAAATGTTGTTTGAGTACACACCTTCAGGAACAGGACCTCCAACGAGCTCCTCCATTTTTGCCTGACGGGCATACCTCAACCCGGGATCAACAATAGCGCGAGTCCTCTGCACCAAATCGCAAGCTTCGTGGAAGCTCGGCCGCTCACCAAGCCGGTGCACCGAATCTAGTATGCACGCGGCGTCATATCCCAGCCCATCGCCCACCTCTTCAGCCATCAAGAGGCCCCGGAAGATGAGCAGGTTGGGGTTCCTCCCATTCCAACGCTCGTGCCGTTCCCGCAAAGTCCTCCGCGAGCACATGATCCACATCGGCATGGCCTCGCTTTCCGCGTCGGGAATAACTTGGTAGTCGATATACTCGGTAGATGGGACGCGTCGGGATTTGTACTCCTCGGTATAATCTTTCGGGAGACGGAAATCGGTACGAACCAAGAGCCTGCCCAGCACGACCCCATGGACAGGCAAAGCAATGCTTGGGTTTGGGTGCTGGGTGGCTTCCTGCGAGGGCGGTATTTGATGCGCAGTTTTCATTAGAGGCCTGGAGAGAAGATATTCTTCGTAGGGGACCGGGTCTTGTGGGCAGGAAGTGATTACGAGCCCCTGCGTGATATCTCGAAGATGCAGAGAAATCTGGTAGTCTCCACCAGTCTTTAAATCGTCATCCCGGAACAGTGGAAGTCTGGCCAAATGAAACTGAGACATATTCGAGACTTTGAGGGTATGGAGATCAGGTCGGCTTAAATGCGCCATCTTCTGCTGCCACCGTTGAGTGAGGGATTTGGCGTGAAGGCTGTCGTTGGAAAAACTGAACTCGCTGCCCCGTGCGAAATGCGAATGATTCCAATCTTTGTAGAAGTCACCGGCCTCATCATCGACGTAGGGGCTTTCGTAGGTGTGGATCCTATCCCAGTGGCCGTTGTGCCATAGCAGCTCGTCTTCTTCGACTTCTTCTTCATCGACATGATCGGGGTCTTCATCGCCCAGGTCTGAGCCATTGCTGCTTTCGTTTTCGCTTCCAGAAGCAAGAGACCCTAGAGATGCTAGTCATTGATAGTTAGCGCAATGATCTTGTCGATGTTCAAAACTCTGCCCTAGGCAGGGCTCAGACACAGGCAGGTCTACCTGGTCGGCTGAGACTCACCTGAAGAATATAGAGACTGCAAAGCTGGCGGCGGTGTAGACTGAGCAGTCATGATCACGGCAGCATGGAGTGAGGACGCTTTGCTTCGGAGATCTCAGCAGCCGAGTCTTGTATGTTGAGACTGGATGAATCCGCGGTGGAGTCAAAAACTCGGTACTGGTGTGGATTGCAGGAGTGGTCAGTTGGTGCTTTGAAGGGAAAGAATCAGCAAGCTTATCGATATCGGCGACGAAGGCACCTGGGCAGTTATAAACACATAGTACGGACGGAGGCATAAGCACATATCTGGGCACCTAGGTACCTAGGTAGCCTCTTCCATATCACCTGGGCACAGAAGCGCGCACCATATCTACACAGCAAGCAGAGCTCATATATCACATCAAGCTTTCTGCTTTACAATATCACACGGACCATTTCTCTACCAATTTCTACTCAGCTTACATATCATCGCTATAAGCAGCCTCTCCGCCAGCTCCTTCATCAGCCCAGTGTCAATATTCAATTCTGGGATCGATAGTCAACTGTCAACTTGCCACCGACCCTATTCGAGGACCCATGGTTAGCTCGAGAAAAGCCTGAAAGGGAAAACAGCAGAATCATACCAAGCCGACTCCTAGACAAACTGTTTTTGCTCTTGAAATAGTCTTCACGAAGTTCGCAAAATCGAAAGACAACCCCGATTTTCGACCGAAGATCAAGGCAGAAACGGATCGAGCTCTGCAGAACGTTACGATCGTTGAAGAGACTGCAAGAATTGTCAAAGACGAAATGGCAGGCGTGTGTGTGCCAATAGACCTCGGAAAATTCAAGTTGTAGTCAATGTGTCGTTCTACATGTTAACATTCATCGCGGCAATCAACCAACCCAGAATTATGTCAACATCCTCTGGTCTCGTACTCTCACGAGACTCAGCCCGTATAAGTCCAAGCTCCTTGCGGTACGCAATGTCCGTTGCTCTCTCTGTCCAGAGCACATTGTAGAATCGACACCGCCAGTCTGGTCACTGAGAGGAAGCTGCATAAAAGGTGTCTTCCTAACTGGGATGACTACAGGAAGACGTCTAGCTATACAGCAGGGTTGCAATTGCAATTTGATTAAAAATCAAAGACTTCGGAAGGTAGGCTTCCAAAAGAACACTGGCAATTCCGCTGCAGCTCTGATCCTAGGTACTTGACCACAGGCGTTTTGTGCAGAGGATCAAACTCGCTCGTTGAAGGGAACTTGAGGCTGCCAACGCCGTCCCATCTCTCTCCCACATCTGCCTTGAAAGTGATGGGAATGAATTGCCGAACGCTGGGCTTCGCCCCAGGAATGATGTTGGGAATTACCCTGAGTGTGAGACCTTCATTCTCTGGCGGGGGGATTGGACCGGACCCAATGAAATTTGACGGCTTGAAGAGGTACTCAATGATCGGATTGCCGGGTGGTCGCGAGACTGTAGCAGTGACGAAGCCCGTCATGCTAGTTTTCTTGCCAACATCAAAGTCTATGTCGCCAAGGACTTTGGGGTAGCCAAACTTCTCGCGCCCACCATAGACAGCGTCTTCATTGTCCAGAACCAGCAGGATTGGGTAGTCGTACTTTTTCCCTTGGAATGACACTTCAATGTTGTGGATGAGTTCCTTGTATGGTCCAACGTTGGAGAAGCCATAGTCATAGACCCATGTTGTGACGATAGGTTGTTCCTCCAACGACAGTTGCTCCGGGATCAGCTCTCGGGCAGACGCGCCGTCGGTGCGATACGATATCTTGAGGATGTCGACATTGCTGAAACCCGGTGCGGTGTTTCCCCGGGTGTAGGGAGGGGCAAAAACTGGAGTGGCAGAAATGTCTTTAGCCGCAAGAGCGCCCTGAATGGTTGGCATCGTGTCTGTAATTGCGAGGGCAATTTGAACAACAAGCGAGAATGGACTGTAGTGGTTTTGCCATGTTAAGAGGAAACTTCGATGCCCGAGGAAGCAAAGTGGGTGTTGATTTTATAGACGTCCGAAGCGGAGTGCCGGTTCAATTGATGTTCACACCTTCGTGCCCAGGTGATCGAAACTTTCGGCACCTACGATAGGTCCCTGAGTCGAAACATACATTTCCCCGTAATAACAAGAGTCGCACTTTGATATACAGATCAGTGGTGGGTATACGGACATAGAAACTTTCCATTTGCCCGTCCGAAACGGAATGCCGGTTCAATTGAATTCCATCACCTCCGTGCCCAGGTTATCGGAACTCTCGACACCTACGAAAGGTCTATAAGTCAAAACGTTAATCTCCCCGTTGCTGAACAACGAGAGTCGCACATTGATGTATAGATCAGTGTTGGGTATGGAACCTTTTATCTATAACACAACGTTGCTGACTCATCTGGGTTGACACCGGCCCTACAGCGCAAGCGCCTGCACTATTTCAAGGCCGCGCAGCCGGCTGGTTCGAGATAAGAAACTTTCCATTTGCCCCTCTGAAGCGGAGTGCCGATTCAATGCTTCCGTTAGAAAGCATAAGTAACTTCTGTTGGTGGGTGTGAGGCTGACATAACCACCAATTGTGGGCCTGGGCTGGATGCCTGGCGCACCCCTGTCATGTTCATGTTCACAAAAACTCAAGATCTATTCCTATTAGTTGTTCTTTGTGCAGCAAAATATATTCAAGACTGTTTGTAATTGGCTGTCTTTTTCTAGTACAAAGAAATTCTTTCACGGTTTATGCAGATGCCTAGGTGTGCTGCCCAAGCTCAATATCCAACCTCCACCCCCCCCCCCCCCCCCCCCCGGTGTTGCCGCTAAAAAACCCCCCACCCCCCCCCCCCACCCCGGAAAACAAAAACAAAAAAAAAAAAGAA
>PYFS01000139.1:0-39381 GCA_003671545.1 Ophiognomonia clavigignenti-juglandacearum | reverse complement strand
TTATTATTATTATTATTATTATTATTATTATTATTATTATTATTATTATTATTATTATTATTATTATTATTATTATTTAAAAGCTAGCTTTTAAAAATTAATAGAAATTCTAATTAAATTATATATTTACGTATACTAGCTTTTGAATTGCTATTTAATATTATAATTATATAAATCATCGTATAAAGATAAGCTCTATATAGTAATAATATTCTTTATTTAATATTAGTATATTTTTCTTTTACTATATAGGTGAATTATTTTCTTTAAATCTAGGGTTTCTCCTTTATTCCGCCGTCTTTCTAATAATCTTCAACTTTTCTATATATATATATTTACAATTATATATACCAACGGATCTTTTTTAATATTATGAAAAGTGTATATATAGAGGCGAGTAGTATAGTTTTGGAAACTGAAATATAGAGGGCTTAATCTTATTAAGCCGTTATTCGGAAATATAGAGGGTTTAATCTTAGTAAGCTATTATTCCCTAGCAGTTTTTTTCTTTTTAATAGAGGCTTCGGCGAGGGCTTTTCGAGATTTGGATATGCGAAATAGGTTATTTCTATATAAAAAGAGTTGTTTGCCTCTGAAAAGGGTGGTTCGCGTATTGACTAGGGGGTTGTTATATCGTAGGAATAAACAAAGAACCGCTATTTATTTAATTAGCTGCTTAGCCGGTGGGAGGGCGGGATCTAGCTTAATAAAGAGGTCCGCCGCTATAGCGGGCGTTTAAGCCCTATTGCTAAGGAAAATAAAGCATTCGGATTTCGTGTTTCGGCTAATCCTCGGGGAACGTTGAATTGCTAGCTATACCTTAATTAATATATAGGGTCTAATATGCGCTTCTTGATACTATCCTGCTTACCCCTCTTTTACCTATTAATTTGATTATTATCGCTATCGCTAATATATTTTTAAAAGGCGTTAATACAACGCTTTATTAGCAATTCGAAATAGAGTTCTTTTTCGAAATCTTCTTGGCTATAATATAATAATAATAGCAGCTGCGTGCTATTATAGCGAGGATTGTATATAATTTAATCGCTAGAAGTTCGAATAAACGGGGTCGCTAAATATAAATAAATATAATATATTAAATATTAAATTATTATTATAAATAGAGAAGATATATTGATATTTATATTATATAGCGAATTAATTAGTAGCTTTAGAGTTATAAGATATCGAAAATTTCTTTATTTATAAACTTGATTTTAATTATTAAAAAATCGCCGAATTCATTTATAAGGACCTCAAAAGCCCTATCTTTAACATTTCAATTATAAAGCGTTACTTTAAAAAAAATAGGTTGGATTAATAAAAAGCTTAAATTTATCGCGGTTTAATATAATAAAGAGCTTTATAAGGAATAGGTTTTGAATTTGATATAATTCAGGTTAAACCAATTAGCATATTATAACGAAAGCGGAGTTAATAAATATAATAGCGTTCGGCGGCGTAGTTGGGTATTTAAAGATATTAAGTTAGAAATAAAGAGTCGGTTAGAATATAGCGTACGATATTATCTTTTGCTAGCATTTACGATAAATAAGTTAGTTAATATATTGATATATAAAGGGCAGAATAATTACGAAAGCTTTATACATTAGGTTCGTAAAGATATATTGCTCAAAATGCAATTATTCTTTAATCTAAAATTAATATTCGTAATAGATAACGCCGGTTAGCATTATAGTTTTTAAAAAATAAAGAAATTATAGCGATTATATAATAAGGCGGGCGTTATTTTGGTATATCTACCGCTGTATTCGTTAGATCTAAATTTTATTAAAGCTTTTTTTAAAAATATTAAAGCGAAGATAAAGAAGATATACCTAGATCGATTAAATTCATAAAGATATAGATAAATTCATAATTTATTTTAAAAAGATAATAAAAATTATAGCGAAGAATAAAAAAGCGATTAAAGGGTATTTTTGAAAAGCGAAAGTAAATTTCGAAGGATATAATGAAATTATAAAGGAGAAAAAGCGATAGAGTTTAGAGGATTGAATCGAAGAATTAATTTAATTAATCTTTAGTATATAGGCATACGATTTGGGAAATATTGAAATTTAGGAATATAGGATATACGATATATACGATAATTCAATTTATTCTATAATATTATATAAATCAAGCGGTTATCGAGAATTATTATATTTAGAATATCTATATCATTCGGCAATATATATATTTCCTTTATAATTAAATCTTTATATATTCCAAAATATCGTATATATATATATAATAATTAATCAAATTTTTAACTATATATATATGCATTTAATATTTTTTTATATCTCTAAATTTAATAATTCTTTATTTATTAATAGCTTTAAAGATATTTCGATTAGGTCCGAGTTCGTTTAGCGCTCTAGTAAGTCTATATCTTTTTCTTTTAGCTCTTTTTTCTAGAATTAATATAGTTATAGCATCGCTAAAGGTTCTCGGTATTTTAGAAAGCATTAGCATTTAGCTATTATGAAAAAGATCCTAATTATTAAATTGATTAAGTTTACGATGCCGAATAGTTTCGAAGGTATGCTGATTAAAAGAAGAGAATTCGCTATTTTCTTTATCGTCGTTATTTCGAATATTTATCCGGAATAGCGAGGATAATAAAGTTAGCGCTTTATATATTATATCGTTTTTTGCTTTTTTATAGACAAACCGTTATTAACCTTCGTTTTTTTAATAATTAAATTTAATTAACTATCTTTTTCTTTTAATATACGCTTTATTGGAATTATTGTTTTTTTTCGGTATTTATATTAGGAATATTTTTATAAAATCTTAGATCTATATAGCAAATTTTTGCGATATATATTTTATTTACTAACTATTATATTAGTTTATTTTGGATCGCGTAAACCGAGATTTATATATTTACGAAGATAATCATATTTTTTTAAATTACGCTTTCGATTTTTTATTATTTTTGCTTTTATATTTTTATAGAAATATTCGGTAGATTTATAAATTAAAATTCGCCGAAAAAGTTATATTGGGATTATAGGTAAGAAATTGGAATCACTTTTATATATAAGGTCGGCTTTTATATTAACCTTTTTTTAAGCAATATCGAAAAACCGTTTATTAATAATAATAATAATTCGATAGCTTTACAAGCCTTAGGCCTAACGATTTGCTTTATAACCTTTATAACCTTCTGTAAAGCATTTTTTATATTAAATCTTTCAATTTCACCGTTAAAGCCGAAATTCAAATTAATCGTAATTTTGCTTATTATTTACGTTATATTTCTTTTGCTATTTATCTATTGCTATTTGGTGGCATTAGAAATTAAATCGTCGGATTTTATCCTTTTTTTAAATAATTTACTTAATATTAATCTTTTTTTAAGCTTTACGGGCATGTTTTTAATATTTCATCCGCTATTCGTTAAGCTTCTTTATATTAAGCTATATTTTAAACGGAGGCCTTTTTTCCATATAGATATCCGAAATCATAACCTTAATTTATTGCGATAAATTCGTATTGCCGATTTTCAAAAATACGCCATCTTTCGAGTATTTCTAATAATAGTGAAATATTTGCTTTTTTATATTAGGGTAATTAATGCTCCGACGGTATATTAAGCTTTGACTTATATATATATAAATATCGCTTTATATTTCGATTTCGATTTTTAATATATTTAATATTTTATTAATATAGCTTTTCATAATCTTTTTTTTATTGTTATTACCAATTGCGCTATTTCTTAGGTTTATCGTTATAAATTATATTAAATCTAAATATCGTTATTAAATAATATAGACCTTTTACCTCTTTCTATAATCCGATTAAATATTCGATTAGTAAATAGCTATATATATAATCAACCTTTAGATTTGTTTATAGATAGATTATAAAGCTTTTTTAGGGGCTTTTTCGTATATATTATAGAATATTTAGCTTTTCGATTAATAGCGTACGCTTTATAGCTATATAATAATTTTTAGAAGCGCTTTAATATCGTTCTTTTATCAATTTATTAGAAATAAATCTAGCGATAAAAGTCGTCGTTATCCTTTATTAATTAGAGTATCTGAGATTGATTTTATCTATTAAGCTTCGCTAAATTATATAACTAAATATAATTAATATTACGGTTTATTATTATCGTAGGTATGAGGATATAGGTAATTTTGAGTTTTTAAGGTTTTAAAATAGGTGTAATAAGTTTATTATTAATAGCCTTTTTGATAATATCATTAGCATTACCGCTACCTTTTCTATTATCTACAATTTCTAAAAAAAAACCGCCATTTTTAGCTATATTGCCGAAGACGCCGATTTATTTATAGATTAAACCGTTATTGCCGTTTTAAAAGCTTATTAACGGGTAGCTTAGATAGCTTTTTCAAAGCTTTTGATTTTAATATATTGTTTTCTATTTACTTTAATTTTAATAATCTTATGAGCTATTATTGCGTTTGATTCGCTAATAAGCAAATCCTCGAAAAATATTTTCTTTTTTTTAATTACTTTTTTATATAGTATCGTTGTTTATTATATAAAAAGCTTTAAATATTCGGTTTGGCGAGGATTACGGCGAAGAGCAAAAAGACAACCATTAATTAATATTTATTTGCGTTAGGGCTTTTTATAGTTAGAAAGCGTATAAATAGCTAATTTACTCTTTAATATATTTAGAATCGTAAGAGCTATTTGCTTAGCAGAGATTATTATAAATTAACGATTTTATATATAAATTAAAAGGTATATTATAATTTATTTGAAAAAATTACGAAAAAAAGGAGGGTTGCAGACTACTTAAGATACCCGAGGAAATTAAAGTTTATTTCGAAATATATCCGAAATACCCTTTTCCGAGGATTAGCCGAAAAACGAAGTCCGAGTGCTTTATTTCCCTTGGCAATAGGACTCAAACACCCGCCATAGTGGTTTCTAACTCTTTGAACGCCGTACAAATAAAGTCTTACGGTGATACTTTGCACTACCTAATGCTTTCAAGCCAGATCTATCCGGCTTATTTCGCCGTACTAAATTAGAGCGGAGTAGGAGGTGCTGGAAGGTGCTAGATTATATAGATCGGATCGCATTGGGATAATACAGCCCTAGAATTATCGGGGGAGCTTGTTGTTGACCGTGCTACGGTTGCTATTGACCGTATAGATCCCGGCTAACCCGTGCACATGCCACTATACACCCGCTGGACAAAAGTCTGAGCCACCAGTACGATTTCCGCTATCCCTGCAAGTAACCACTATACTTCGCATACCCAATTTTAGGTGCAACATAAGTCGTAGGTACGTACCAGTACCATCATTTTGAAGCCAAGAAGGTAGATTTTAGTATTTAACATAGCCACCTTTGGCGGCCTTTAACGCTGCTATCCGTTTTAGCAAGGATCTAAGAAGGCCGTTAATCTCGGCCTAGGGAATTGATTATTATGCTTTTTTGGCCACGGATGTAAAATAAATTAGATTGTCCTTATTCTTGGTTTTTTTCTTAGAGTTTCGGGTTTAATTTTTTTTTTTTAATTTTGCTTATATATATTTAATAAGCGTTATATTAGGATTATAAAAAAGCTAATTTATTAATTCGATTATATAGCGAGCGAGCTATTATATTATATCCTCGGATTTATAAATAAGGGCGTTATTTTATTGGAATTTACGAATTCTATTACAATATAGCAAAAGACTTTTACGAAGAGTTTATTAATACGATTTAAAGATATACCCGCTTTTTTTCGAAGTCTCGTCCTATTTCATTACGATAAAATCGTTGCGACCACCTATTTAGATCGTACCCTATATTATAACGCTTATTTTAGCTTTAACGTAATTTTTTAAATTAACTAGATTATACCGATATCTCTTAGAATTTAGCCTTTATATTTATTCGCGCGGTTTAGATAAATAGTTTTAAATATTATATTTATCGGAGTTAATTATTTAGATAGGGTTATTTAGTTAATTCGGGCTAATAGGAAGGGTATAATTTAGGGTATTTATATTTATTAAAGTTTTAAAGTCGTTTTTTTAATTTTCGGCTTATTTTTTTCGTATATATATATCTTTTTTTCCGAATAATATTTGTTTAATTATGGTTTATTTTTTAATATTAAATTCGAATAAAATATAGCGATAGATTTTATTCGACGTTTTTATATTTACCATCTTTTTTATCTTTTTATATATAGCCCGAGGGTTTTAGTATATAAAAATCTTAAGGGTACGACGACTTCGATTATTAAATTTCTTCGGGGCGCTGTTACGAAGGAGAGATTCGAAGGTTTGGTGGTTGTCCTAGCGGCTTTAGGCATAGCGTATCGCGCCGCGTAATATGCCAGTCGCGTTCCGGATTTCGAGTAGGTCAACGCCATAGTATTTCGTAGCCAAAATGCCAGCTTTGAATGCCGGGGAAAGTTCTGTATTCTTGCGACGGTTCCCAGATATCTCTCGTAAGAATCTGACGCCAGGGGAAGCCATCGTGGTGGTTGAAAAGAGGAAAAAAAAAGAAGGTGGGTATTCGCGTGAGACGCGATTAACTGGAGCCGTGTAAAATGTAGCTTAGACTAAAGTGGCCCCACTGTATAGCTTATACCCCGGCATTTTAACGATATTCCATCAACGCCGCTATATAATTAAATGCACTTATACTAAAATCTAATACAACTATAAACAATAAACAACTGTTCTACTAACCCTCTTTTTTCGTTAGAATTAATTCTTACGATAGCTTTAACTTCTTCTAATATAGCCGATAGTTTACTAGCAATATTCGACTACTAGAGCCGTTTTTACGATAGCAGAAAAATCTACGGAGATTTCAAATCTAAGCCCGGATTTGAATGATTTAAGTTAAGTTAGCATAGGGCCGTTAATTAAAAGGCAAGCGTAGTAATACAGCAGATTAATAGATTTAAACTTAAAAGCGATTTAAAAAAACGTTAAATATAATTTATTATATTTATATCTTAGATTAGCTTGGTTTTAAATGGTATTTAGCTTAGAATTGCGATTGCAAAACAATTATATATATTTATTAATGAATTTAAAAATTGCGGTAGTAATATTTACGGAGTTATAGGTTTTCGGGAATATATAAGTTAAATTATTATAGCGGGCTCCTAGGCAATATCTTTATAAGAAATAAGATTGTTGCAGTGAATTTTTTTAAAAAGAGTACCTCTTTGAATTTTAGGCTGTGGGCAATAAGCCGAATTAAGCCGGCGCGCGGGGCACGCGGTAGCCCGTGCGCCGACCTATACGGTTAATAGCAATCGCAGCACGGTCAACAATAAGCTTCCCGAACTATCGCAGGATAGTATTTTTGAAACTATTTAGGCAACAGAACAGTTAAAACTATGCAGTGGAGAAACTCATGTCGGTGAGATTCATAGTGTATAGTATTCCGTATACGGTAGTATGTCTGGTAAGCGTGAGGTCGGGGTAATAGTCGGCCCGTGAAGCCAAGAATAATTACAGCTTATTCATCTCGGAGGTGGAGACGTTCTTCCTGCCTTGGATGCGGATTGTCCACTGCGCCGATCCGAGAGGGCGCGAGCGGGTCTGGTCACCGTCAACCGAGATAAAGGTACGGAACGATCCTACCTAAAACTACCGCGAAGGACAACAGCGGCTGGTCTGTCTTGCAAGCGTGTGCGTAGTTTGAACTCTACGGCTATGTACAGTCTTGTGTGCGCACCTGCTATACTTCCTCTCTTCCTCTTTCCACAGCAAAGCCCATATATAAGCACCGTGATACACGATTTCAGCATCATTGAACTGCAAACGCCTTTCGTGATATTTGTCGTCGCTCTCTTTTTTGAGTTCGCAGCCCAGACGCTTGCCAAATCCGCGTCATCAGATTTTGTCTTTGGCGAAGGATTGTGACTTGTTGGAAGCTCGGGCGATTAGTCACCCCAGATCTCGATCGAACGGCGGCAAAATTGAAGATGCGAGCATAGTGGAACATCCTATAATGTGTTGCAACCTCAAGCTGCATCTACTTCAGCTCACTTGAGGTTTAGGCGCAACTAATCCGCAGAGAAGACACCAAGACTGGTTACGATCCAAAGCGATAGATGAGCCCCCAGACGCTTGTCTCTGATGGACCGGAGTCGTCCACCGCGTGCCCTGTGCATCGTGCCACGTATTTCAGGCAGTGCCCCTCCTGGTTTATGCAATACTATTTCTATGCACCCACTTGAGGACGAAATGACTGACTGCGTGTACTTTGTGCTACATGGTACACAAAGACCGACCAGACCTGACAAAGCAGCTATGGATCTTCGTTGTCACCGACCCGACATTCGGTAAAAAGAAGCACAGGACTTGTGCAACACACACCAACGCCGGCAGTATTCCCATTTTGTGCCCCAATGGTCTGAAGCGTCTACTGAGAAAGCAAAGAAAAAGTCATTAACAATAGGAAACCATCGCCATAATCCATGCCATTACCCAGTTCGGCGTTTGCGATCGTTGGTCCTTCCAGAACTGATGCAGATCAGAGGGACACGTTGGTCGTGTGGCCACTGGCTGTCTGACGGCTGCTGACGGTACTGAGACCTGTGAAACATAGTGTCGCTCCGAGCAAAGTCGCCATCTGACCAGATCCGGCATCGTCATTCCGTCCTACCGAGGATGATTCCAGTCATTCACCTGCAGGCATGATGTCTTTGGTTGCCAGTATCTGCTGGACCATGACCTCCTAGGCTACGCAGCACTCGGCCTGTCTCTCTTTCAAACAGTCTACACAGCCGTGGTATCGGACTTGGCCACCGTCTTCTCCGTGCCCGATGTGCTCAGAGGCTGTTGCGGCTGCCGGTCCTCGAAGCCGAGCTCCGTTTTTGCCTTGAGTGCCTCGCGCAACGTGCTCTCGCCCCTGTGCATCCACACGTTCCAGCCGCTCTGGCTTAGTGGCCACAACACCTTATTGTCCAGCGTCTCAATCCAGTCCGCGCTGCGTGGCTTGCGCTTGGCTGCCATGGTATCGATCTCCTGAGCGATTTGTGCGCAGTAGAGTTCCAGGGGTAGGTCGTTGACATCTTGGCCGAACGGATTTTCAATCTCCACCCCGATGAAGAGCAGGCCTAGGATGATGTAGCCTGCTGCTACCGTTGCTGGGATGGTGACCCATGTCAGGGACTGATACAACTGGAAGGGCAGCAGGAAGCAGTACACAAATGTGATTTGCGAGATGGCGATGGCGTAGGCAATCGGTAGCGGGGTCGTCAGCACTCGCTCGGTGCCAGTGAGGACATCGTTCATCGCTGCCAGGTTGTTGTCTGCACGTGGCAATATGTGTTAGCCTCTTTTACTGTTGGCATACGAGACTGGTAGCCACCAGGTCAACCTTTGTCCTCTCGTCCATCCGTCTTTGCCATGGAAACCGGGAGGTAGGGTGGGAAGCAGGGCGGGAGAGGTAGGTGGGGATTTCGCGGGAAACACTCACAGGCCAGGGTCTGTTGCATGGGGATCGTGAGTTGGCCATTTTCAATGATTTCGTCGATAAAGCTGGCCAGATAGCCCATGATCTCAAGTGGCAGATTTCCGAGAGGCCTTTTAGCCTTCTTGATGGCCTTGCGTGGATTGCTGGCAGCGAAGGAGACGCCCAAGTACTCGCCCGTTTCCTTGAACTTATTAGGGCGGCGTTTCACGGTCGAGTCCGGCGTCTCCTGAGTGGCGTGGAAAGCGAATGTGTCCAAGTGCCCTACAAGGCTGTTGAGATCCTCATAGTTGGTGTACGGCTCGAACCGCAGCTTGTGCTTGAGCGCGACAGCAAAGGCTGTGAGGAGGTTGAGGGCGGTCCTAGTCATTTCACAGTGTCAATTAATGCGAGCCGCAGGAACAAAAGTGTGCTAGCACGTGTCGGAAAAAAGCTAGCTACTCACAGTTTGGCCAGCACATCCTTTTCCACCATTCCAGGCCGTTCCTTGGTGTGTATCCAGAAGACACGAGCCAAGTTTTGCGATGTTAGAATGAGCTGCGCCCAGTACTTGCGGCCCTCCATATAACGCTCATAGGCACTCGAGTTTCGGAAGCTCAGCCCAAGACTGACTACGAAGCCTGTCACCGTAAGAAGAATATTGCTCACGCCCACTGCGGCACATAGCAGAGTCAGCCCATGGCATCGCGAGAGGGCAGCTTTGGTGTTGCTAGCTTACACTTTGCCTGGGTAAGTTCCGAGATGCATGTTATGCACGTCGCCCAACCGCCCAGGCAGAAGAGCGGCACTATCATCTTCGGTAGAATGCTGCCGTGCATCTGTAGGAAAAGTGGCCATTTTGAATGCTTGTTGATATCTCGAGGGCCCGTCTACTGCAGTGTTAGTCCGAAGTCATTTCCTATGTTTTGCAATAGACTGTAACAAGTAGGTGCACCCGAGGGACCGGCTGGCAGCTGGGACAGGCCAGGGCAAGGCGTTGGGGCCGGGGACGCCATGCGAGCTCGGGTGGCTGCGTGCGGAATTGGCATCGGATGCAACTGTCAATAAAGGGGCGGCCTTACAAAGTAGTCGTCGAGGTCCAGGCTGGTATGCTGGCGGCTGAAAGGGTTCGGAGTGTTGGCTTTGGAACGCATGAAAGACTCGACCTGCTCCAGAGGCACGATGTTCTCGAGCGACGGGTTTTTGTGGGCGGGTTGAGCAACGCCGTCGCCAGGCGCTGCCTCTCCATGGGCGGGCGCGGCGGCGTGGAAATCTCCGTCCGCCATTGCCGTAGTGGGGGACAATAAAGATCTTCCAAGAACAAGACGAGTTGAAATGCAATACTGATCTTCAGGCAGGGGATCGGCTCTGCCCGGGGATGTTCGACTTTAAAGATGCCCTCAGACACTTGTGAATCAGGTGCGACCAAGACTCTTCTGTAGGACGAACAGGAACCGAGAACAGAAAGAAGAGAGAGAGACACAGAGAGAGAGAGGATACATGTAGGTTATGAAGTAAAGACCGGGACGAAGTTTCATGTGAACTCACTTCCGTAGATACCAGAGACGAGAAGGAATGAAAAAGAGGATTCACAAAAATGTCAAAGAAGACCAAAAAAACAACACAACCCAGCTAGCAACAGTATAGCAGGGACGGGGTAGAGAATCCTTTGGGTGTTGGCATTGCAGGAATCAAGTCTGTATACATACCTGCAAAGTAACTATGTAGCACCCTCCCCTGAGCTTTGCACGCAGTCTCGTAGACGCAGCTCATCAAGCGCTCCGGCTTTTGAGAACATGTCATGTCACAAGGCGTGCCTGGGCATCCGTAAATGGCGCTCAAAGCCGCGCAGGGAGCATGCCGTGTAATTACCTAGTACTCCGAGCGTACACAGTATGAAAGGCCGGCGGAGTCCAAGCGGGATGCGCGAGCCATTCACATTTCCGAATTAGGATGTATTGGCGAGGATCCGACCCACTTCGTGACGACGCAGCATTGTGGTAGGTCCAATGGGCGGTACTACTGTACGACTAAATATGTGCAAAGGGCTGGCTACTCCTGCTACTGTGACAATAGAAGGATCAACGGTGGTGTGGTGAAAAAACTTGAAACAGACGAAGATGCATGCCAGATGCGCCAAGAAAAGGGGCCGAGCCGGCACGACGTAGCCACCTGCCGTGGTAGGAGGAAAGGTGTGAGGGTGTGCACTCCTACGGCATTCGTCGGTGCTGCAGGAGGTAATAACAATATACAGTCACTAAGTACAGAATACTGTATATGTATCTACTAGGTAGGCAGTGTAGACGAGTCGCCAAAAGAGCTGTGCGGCGCTGTCATAGGTATAAGCGAAGGAAGGGCGCCCACTGGCCCAGGAAGCGGACACTCTGACACGCTGGAGGGGGGCCAAATGAGATGTCAAGTTGTCAATGCAAACGTGTTGACCGACTCGTAGGAACGCTATAGGTACTTTACCCAGAACGTGCCCCTTACGAAGTGAACTGTCAGCAGGTCTGAAGGATTGACATTAAAGGCAGTGAGGCTGAACGCAGGGGGCGGGCGCCAATGGGAGAAAAAAAAAAAAGCAACAGCAACAAGTTAGGCACATACTCTGATACGCAGGCGACAGTACGAAATTTGAGTATTGATAGCTCAAAAGAGATGGTTTGTCTAAGTTGGTTCCGGGACCGAAACGTCACAAAAAACGACACTAAAAACACTCCCGGGTATGGCGAATGCGCCTGCCGCCCACACAACGACCCATTTTGAAACGACCGAGACCCCGAGGTCTCTTTGAAGCCATCACCAGATGCACCCGGAATACCAACGGCATCTCACGCCCAAATTTCCCGGAGTCCACAATGCCATCCTTCTCCCGGAGTCAACCGCAAAACCAAAACCACCTTTCCCGGAATCCATCCTCCAACCATACCTACCCACATCGCCCAAGCCCGGCACGAATACCCGACATCAAAATAACGAGCCCGCAACCATCTTATTCTTATCTAGGTATATTAGCACCCAAGCCCCGGACCTCTAGGATATCAAAACAATACGGGACCAGTGGCGATAGCGTAGATAAAAACATTCCGGAATAGCGAGGAAAAGTAGGTTTGCCGAATCTCCTGGAGCGTCGTAGTAAATATCAAAGGAATATTATATCTGCCGTAGTCCGAAACGGAGCGTATAGTAACGAAAAACACAATTGTCACCATGATAGCTCAAAAGAGATGGGGGATAAAAGTTGGTTGTTTTGTCTAAGTTGGTTCCGGGACCGAAACGTCACAAAAAACAACACTAAAAACACTCCCGGGTATGGCGAATGCGCCTGCCGCCCACAATACGCAGGCGACAGTACCAAATTTGAGTATCCAGTCCTAGAAGTCTCTGGTTCGGGGAATGCGGATGCACGATTCGCGAGAGCGGTGCTGGGAACGGATATGGGCGAAACGGTTTAGAAACATACATACTGTACCGTACCCACATACCATGCAGCCACGCTGGTCCATCCTGAACTGACTTGAATAATCACAGTACACTAGCGCTACAAAAGTAGAGTTCATGATCTGATATCCTCAGCTACTATGGTATCTTTCCCCTTGTCAAGTCGTTGTGGGTCGTGAACACCGCCAATTATCTCAGTTTGTGACCTGGCCGGGGAGAAAAAAAATACCCATCCTACCATAGTACACACCGCCGCCGGCAACATGGGCCATTCATCGTCAAGTGCTGACGTGAGGCGGAAGGATATCATAGTGCTGTGTTGTGGTGAGCTGAAATGACATTCTGGAAGCATTGGCCTATTTCCGCCACTAGGATCTGGGGTGGCTTTAGGTAATCAGGTCATCGGCTACAAGGTACAGAGTGCCTAGGTACCTAGGTAGCCCATGTGTGGAGGTCTACGCTGATTATGTAAGAGCCATCCGTGCGAGATGACCTCTCCTTTCCATTTCCACTGCCGTCTACGCAACTAAACTACCTAGGTATGTACCACAAGCGGTATACAGCAGTGGCAGCCACTGATCTGATTGCTTTACCCCGGAGTACCTGCCGAGAGCCCAGTTTACGCGTCTGACTCTCTCTCGCAGCGCGTTGTCCTCGTTCTTACTACCTAACCATCAGGAGTCCTCGCCCAACCCCACCTACCCTTAGATCCCCCGCCGCCGTGGCCGCCCGTCTGGCCGCCTACATCCTCTGCAAAGATGCTCTCCGGCATCCTCATCTTCAATCAGAAGGGCGAGAACCTCATCTTCCGCGCCTTTCGCAACGACTGCCGCCCCCGCCTCGCCGATGTCTTTCGCATCCAGGTCATCAGCAACTCCCAGGTCCGCTCGCCCATCCTCACCCTCGGCAGCACCACCTTCAGCCATGTCAAGCACGAAAACATCTATCTTGTCGCCATCACAAAGAGCAATGCCAATGCCGCCCTTGTCTTCGAGTTTCTCTACCGCCTGATCGCCCTGGGCCGCGGCTACTTTGCCAAGTTTGACGAAGAGGCCGTCAAGAACAACTTTGTGCTCGTCTACGAACTGCTCGACGAGATCATCGACTTTGGCTATCCTCAAAATACCGAAACAGACACTCTCAAAATGTACATCACCACTGAAGGTGTCAAGTCGGAAACCAAGGCGGAGGACTCGGCCAAGATCACTATGCAGGCCACAGGCGCCCTCTCATGGCGCAAGGCAGACGTCAAGTACCGTAAGAACGAGGCCTTTGTCGATGTCATCGAAGACGTCAATCTGCTCATGTCCGCCACTGGCGCCGTTCTGCGCGCAGATGTCACTGGCCAGATCATCATGCGCGCATACCTCTCCGGCACCCCCGAGTGCAAGTTCGGCCTCAACGACCGGTTATTACTCGACACCGACGGCCTGCTCAGTCTGCCCAGCGGAAACAGGATGGGCACAAAGGCGACAAAGGCCGCCGCTGGCAGCGTTACGCTAGAGGACTGCCAGTTCCACCAGTGCGTCAAGCTCGGCAAGTTTGACTCGGACCGCATCATTTCATTCGTCCCCCCTGATGGCGAATTCGAGCTCATGCGCTATCGAGCTACCGAGAATATCAACCTCCCTTTCAAGGTCCACGCCATCGTCAATGAGGTCGGCAAAACAAAGGTGGAATACAGCATCGGCGTCAAGGCCAACTTCGGCTCCAAGCTCTTTGCTACCAATGTCGTCGTCCGCATTCCCACGCCGCTCAACACCGCCAGGATAACAGAGAGGTGTACACAGGGCAAGGCAAAATACGAGCCGGCGGAAAACAACATCGTCTGGAAAATTGGCCGTTTCACCGGCCAGAGCGAATTTGTCTTGAGCGCCGAGGCCGAGTTGACATCCATGACTACCCAAAAAACTTGGAGCCGGCCTCCACTCAGCATGAACTTCAGTCTCCTAATGTTCACCAGCAGTGGATTATTGGTGCGATACCTCAAAGTTTTTGAGAAGAGCAATTATAGCAGTGTCAAGTGGGTTCGATATATGACAAGGGCGGGAAGCTATGAAATCAGGTAAGCTGTTGTTTCATTTGCATGATTCATGTCGAGGTCCCAAGGCATTTACTAATGCGCACACATGTAGATTCTAGGTAATTTGTGCGAGAAGCTCTCTCTAATTTTGGCATGGCAAGGCGTTCAGGAATATAGATCGTGGGCATATCGTCCTTTTCCTTCGTACCAGTGGCTGGGGCATGTGCCGAAGAATCAAGCCCTATACTACCGTCACGTCTTCTCCGGGATTAATTGCCTGTGTGAGAAACTCCTTCAAACACCCCATGCAGGTCTCTATCGAGTTAGTTGGTTATACGAGCTGTGCCACGAGGTTAATGGCGCCGCCGAGGTCAGAATTACGCAGCAAAAGCCATCGAAGTGCCAGTCACTGGATAAGATGTGCGGCGGGAGAACTAGCATAACAGCAGGACGACAGTCAACTGAGACTAGGGCTCAGGTAACATCTTACGCGTATACTGGGACTAGCCTCGTTGATCAAATGGATTAATCGAGTAAAAGTGGGCTGGTTTGAGGTGTCGTTGGGACTCGGTCAAGCATGCCATTCTGACAATCCTGGCGAGGTCATTGCTGCCCCAAGTCATCTCAGTGAAGGTTGAGCTTCACCGTCTGCTTAACACTCTGGGCGATCAAGGCTACTTAAGTAGGTACCTAGGTAGTTTCCGTGAGGAGTTCAAGTATACTACCCCGCAAACAAGTCATATATCATCTATTAATTGGGTCAGTGTAGTAGTACTGCACTGTGTTTCTTATCTCGGAGGCCAGAGCAGCTTTGGCGAAAAGAGCCAAGTGCTCCCCCAAAATCACCTACAATGTCATCTGCAGATTGAGAGATTCAATCGCGCCACCTTATTCTCGGCAGTGACGCGGGACTTCGGGGCAATCCCCAGCCGAAGTCCGGCGGCTGACATCTGGCACCTGCTGCGAGCGGAGTTTCTTGACCAACTCCTCTTCCTTTTCCGCAGCAGTTTACTCCCCAATCAATCACTCCATCTCGCGCTCTACCTGTCGTTCGGCCTATACAATCCACGGGTGCGAAGAAGCTGAAACCCCCAGTGATGGTCTAAGTATGAGCTAGAGCGAGGAATCAATCATGCAGCCCTCGAGTGCCCGCGGCAAGTTATCCGCAGGCCCGTCCAGCCCCGTTCCCATGACGGGGACCGCCGCCGCATATGGACACGCCTGTACAAACTGCGCGAAAGCAAAATGTAAATGCATCTATACTCAGGCTGGTGGGATTTGTGTGCGGTATGTTCTTTACCCGCGTACTCCACCTACCTACTACCCTACCTGGGTACTTACCTGGAGTATGTAAGTACCTTGGTAGGCAATATGCTTCGCATCTAACGCGGTCCGCCTCTTCTGTTACAGCTGCTCTCGCCTCGGCAAACAATGCCAACCCTCTGTTCCAAACCGAAAAAGGAATCCAAGGAAAGCCCCTGGCTCACGTACTGCTCATCTGGAAGAGAAGCTGGATGACCTAGTGACTCTCATCCGATCTCAAGCAGCTGTGAAAGCTCCGGGTGCACCGAACTTGGCCCCAACCGTGTTCCTCGACAACAGCGACTCACCAGCAGCTCCCTCGACTAGTCCGTCGACAGTGACCCCTGCAGACTCGAGTCATCGAGCCACAACGACTTTCTCCAGTGAAGCCGCTCACACTAGTGCTACTACTCCCAGAGTCGAGACCTCGAGCTCGGACCATGACTGTACGTGCCAGCGCCTCTTGTTATGAAGCGTCTGTTGGCCTTGGGACTCAGTATTGACGTCGCACACTCAGATCAACTGGCAGACAATGTTGCGGAAGAATGTCTCGCTCGCTTCGTCAAGGACATGCTTCACTTCTGCCCCGTTGTATACGTGCCGTCAGCCATGACAGCAAGCCAGCTTCGGTTAACACGTCCATACTTGTGGCTCAGCATCATGGCCTGCACGATTCAATCATCGAAGCAATCCCATGAAATTGGGGACAGGTTGAGACAGGCCATTGCACAGAGAGTTGTCCTTGGATTTGAGAGAAGCTTGGACCTCCTGCAAGCCCTGATGGTTTTCATGCAATGGCCGCATTGCCACAGAAAGGATCAGCCTTTCCTGTCTCTCTGGACCAACATCGCTGTTACTCTAGCACAGGATCTCGGCTTAACTAATATCAAAGGCGAGACGGCATTCACTTATATCAAGAAGTTCTGGGTGCCCAAGTCTGGATGCAAGGCCCACCAGCAGCACTACCAAAGAATACAGTCTCAGGACTACACAAGGGAAGACCGAAGAACATTACTGGCTCTGTTCATGTGGACGAGCATGTAAGCTACTACTCCTGTCGTCTCCAATCCCGTCGAATATGCTCTCTAGCAGTGTCACCCGGGAATCCAGCGCTAACATGCGTGATGCAGGCTCTCTCACATTGTAAGGCGAGACAACTGTCTGCGCTGGACACCGTTCATGGAGGAGTCCTTGCACATGTTGATATCCTCGCCCGAGTGGGATGGCGACTTGATTCTTGCCACGCAGCTTCGGTGCCTCTTTGTAACCCAGCAGATTACAGACATCTCCATCCAACAAGCCTTGGTCAGCCCTAACCAAGAGATACGAATGCCAGTGCACTTTCAGCAGTCCTTGGTTGCGCAAGTCGCTGACATCCGGAGGACGGTCCCACCGAGCATTGCTCAACACGGTATGTGTCTACTCTACCGACCAGCTTGCCATCAGTATTCCGCATCTTCTCCCTTCTGACCACCTCTCCAATATAGAGACTGTCTTATTCCAACTGTACGGCACAGAAGCCCATGTATACGAGCTTGCTTTGAACTTCGCCGTGCCTTCCTCCACGAGTGAGACCCTGCAACAACTGGACGCCCTTCAAAAATGTCTCTATGCACTGGAAAGCTGGTTCCAGACCTGGGAACGGATGGCGACTACCCGATGGCTGGGTCTCACCTTCGGTATATTCACACAGAAGATTCAGAGCCTCGTTGCCGTTTTCCGGCTCAGTACCGCCAACCATATTTCCGGCTGGAACACTGCGGAGGCGAGGAAAACAATAGACGTGCTTGACTTGCTGGAGCGCATCGCGGTGCAGATGGATACTGCTGCCGCCGCTCTTCTGGTGGCAGAGGACGACCCTTCGGAAGACAGCAGTGAGTTCCCGTGGCTTCCTCATGGTTTCTTTAGTCGTGTGCTTGTAACGCATGTCCCGAAGAAGGTTGGTCGTTTTGGCTGACATGTGCTATCACAGTGTGGCGAAAAGCAGCCAGTCTGATGCGACGTATCAAAGCAGGTTTCAGTGAGGAGTTCAAGGTACGTTCATGAATTTTTTCTTCTATGATATAATGCCACCCGATCTGGGAGTCCGGGACACATTCCGTACGGCTATGCATTGCTGTACTTCCAATCTATTGCCTGAGTCCTTGACGGATTTGGGAGCATTTACTGAGGCTTCACGGGCTCTCATGGCTCCAGAAGCATTGGCTTCCTTGTCCCCTGGGAAGAGTTGAGAAAACTGACTCTGGGCTCGCAGACTATGGCTGGTCCTGGGGCGGCGCAGGTCTCGAATTCGCAGGTGGTACCTGGGCGTGACATTCCATCACAGGAGCTGCAGGACCCCTTCATGCCGTACTACTTGGACGAACCCTGGCTCTCGGCCATTTTCCCCTGGGACCCTATGAACATCTAAATGTTGTTTACACGGGACCATAGAGCTCGGTATCAGAAACATCGCTCCGCCCTCTGAACGCTACAGACTAGCTCTCGGCATCACCCTGGCCAGGCTGCCTCGTGCATTTGGACACTCGGCATTGTTGCAACTTAAAGACTGTCTACTTGAGAGTCGAGATTGGGCCATTTGAGGCGCGCACATTTTAGATGTAGGCCGCAAATCCCACAAAGGTGCTCAATCTATAGTGGCCCCCAAGCTACCATGCCTGGTTATATCAACAGTGCGGAACTTGCCTAATCTGAGGTCCTTCTACTATAAACTTGACCAAATGTGTGAAGACTTGGCCTCTTGCCAGTGTGTATGCCCTTGTCTGGTCGCATCCTCCCCTAATCACACGTGCAGTCTCAGGTGAAGACGACCGTTTTGGTGACGTTGAGAAACACGCGTCTTTCGGCGACCCACTTGACGGCTGCGGCCAGGACCTGACTCTCGACGTTTGAACCTTCTTCGACCAGGTCCTTAGGACTCATGCTATGGTCCACCCTGGCGACCCGCTGCTCGATGATGGGGCCCTCGTCGAGATCGGCAGTCACAAAATGGGCCGAGGCGCCAATGATCTTGACACCACGATCATAGGCCTGGTGATACGGTTTTGCACCTTTGAAGGAAGGAAGGAAACTGTGGTGGATGTTGACGATTTTGCCGCTCATGGCTGCACACAGGGTGGGTGACAGGACCTGCATGTATCGGGCGAGCACAATGAGTTCAATGTCGTGCTTCTGGACCAGCTCGAGGATCTGACTCTCCTGCTGAGCTTTGGTGTCCTTGGTGACGGGCAGGTGGTGGAACTCGATGCCATAGCTGTGGGCGAGAGACTCAAATTCCGGGTGGTTGGAGACAATCACCGGGACGACTATGCGCAGCTGGCCAGTCTTGGCTCGAAAGAGCAGGTCGTTTAGGCAGTGGCCGATCTTGGAGACCATGATGAGAACGCGCATCTTTGTGGCGACGGGACGGATGTCGTAGTCCATCTTGAGATCAGCGGCCAGGGCTTCGAAAGGAGCCTGAAGGGGCTCTGTGGAGGTAACGGGCCCGAAGTGAACGCGCATGAAGAACTTGAGAGAAGCGGGATCAGAGAACTGCTGCAGGTCCATGACGTTGATTCCTTGATTGGCGAAAATGCCTGTCACCGAGTGGACGATGCCTGGCTTGTCCGGGCATGCCAGCGTCAGCACGTAGTCTTCCGCCGTGGTGTTGGCCATGCTCGACTCTGAGGAGGATGCCGGGCTGCAGTGGAGGCTGAAGTTGAAGTTGAAGTTGAAGTTCTGGGCGCTTGCACGGCTGGGAGAGAGGTGCTGTATGTGAGCCGATGAGTGAGTGAAGTATTCTGTGGTTTCGATATTCGCGGCCTTGATGTAGTCAGTATGTGCCGATCATGTACTACTTCAAGGTTTTGTGGTGAGGGTGCTTACAGTCGACGTCGTGTGTTCTGGTGCGTATGGCGGGCCAAGTAGAAGAATTTTGAGGTGATCACGTATTTCTTTGAACGTACATACTGGAGTACCTACGAAAGCTAGGTACTTCTTCTGTGGTGCTGCTCTTGGTGCACGGACAGGTACCCTACGCCTACCTGGGTACTTACCTAAGTACTTACGTACTGCGGGAGCATTTTCTCGGCCCCATTGGACCCATTGAGCCGCTGGCGCTCTTTTGCGGAGCGGGGCGCTATATTTCCGCCCAAACGTCCGTCATCGGCGCTGAGTCGAATCGTTTCTTCGCCCGATGCATATTGGGAGGTAAGTCGAACATGTAAAGGCGAGCACCCATATATCCATTGCCACTTGCCCAAGGTCTGAGCCCAGATTCGAATACCCAAAGTCGCCTGTTCCTTTCTCGAGAAATACTAGCGCCGAGCTACTCTTTTTGTAGTCTGCAAAGCTGTGCGAAAATAATCCCGACGGATCAGACGAACTCCATAGTTCCCCTTGGCTGCTTGGTGATCTACCAGAGACCACAGAACAAAGGCAGCAAGTCCCGTGAGCTTCCGTCAGGATTTGTAGGAGCCAATGATGAGCCTCTGTGATCGTCAACTGAGATGCTCGGCTTTTTGCCTTACTCAAGCCAAGTTCTTGGCCTCAATCCTCGACAGCGGTGCCATCGAGAGATCGGATCTACAGTACGGAGGATTGTGGTAAATAATCCTTGATTGGCCTCTGCCCAGACCAAACCCCAGCTTTCTCAGCCTTGGCCCGAATGGGGTAACGGTCTGGGCATGCGTCGACCAGGATAGCCTCAACTACTAAGTATCTTTGGTGGCACGGGAAGGAAAGGCAGAAACTCGCCAGCAGAGACCCTGAGCCCTATAAATGACGACTCTGCCCAAGCTATTCAGTTTCAGTCCAAGCAATTTGGACCTTGATCAAGCAACCTGCCACGCCGCCTTGGGCTTCTTGGACGCTTGTGTGTAACTTCTCGGGCTCTTCTCTTTTTTCCTGAGCTCTCTCTTGTTGTCCCCGTGTCTGTACTGTATGCGTGCTTAAGTGTGTCCCAACTCCCAAGATGGCGGACATTATCGAGAAGTCTGCTCCCAAGTAAGCTTGCAAACTAGCTCCGCCCAAGCCCTATTCGTCCGACGCGAGATGCTAATTCCTGCGTACCACGTAGATATGATGGAGATCATGTTGAGCAGCTCGAGAACCCCATCGATATCAACAGGAACTTGGAAGCCAAGATCAAGAACCCTCTCGAGGGCATCCCACGAGACCAGCTGATGCGCGACGTCCAGGCGTTTGCCGAACAGAAGAACCTCGTCCATGCTCTTCCCATGCTGCGGAAAGGAGCTCTCTTGGCCCAGGATCCCGACAACTATGAAAGTCTCGGCGGGGATGAAGAGCTCACCCCGGACGAGAAAGAGGTACTTCGCGTTGAAAGGGAACATAGATGGCGACTGCCACCCAAGCTTTATTTGACAATTGTCACTTGTGCTATTGGCGCAGCCGTTCAGGGCTGGGACCAAACTGGATCGAATGGAGCGAACCTCTTCTTCCCTGCCGTCTATGGTATTGGAGAAAAAACAGCTCACGACCAGTTGATCGTGGGTCTGGTGAACGCTGGGCCTTATATCGGAAGTGCATTCCTCGGATGCTGGCTTTCTGACCCGTAAGTCCCTTTTCTTGCTGCCATCTACATCTCTCCCGCCCCTCACACCAAACACCGAATTGCTCGGATCAACGTTGTCAGGTAGTTCATGGTGAAGGCTCATTTCATCTTTCCTCTCGAGATGGTCTTTCGATGAGGGCCGACATCCCTATACCAGAGCACTACCAGCCCTCACGGACTTGAACGATCTAGCTGTTAACGTACATCTTCAGGATCAACAACTATCTTGGTCGTAGGGGCGTCATTTTTGTGTCTGCGAATTTTTGTCTCTGGCCGGTCATTGGAAGTGCCTTTTGCCACAACTGGGTGAGCAAGATGAATCCACCTATCAAATACAGGCTCGCCTGATTTAGGCAGCGAGAGAGACTGAGACTAACGTACAATACCAGCCAGAGCAACTTGTCTGTCGTCTGTTGATGGGGGTCGGAATGGGCGTCAAGGCTTCCACAGGTCTGTCGTTTACTTCCAGCTACGGCACATTTACAATCGTTGGAGGCTGACGTGTTTTGTGCACATAGTTCCGATCTACGCGGCCGAGAACTCACCGGCTGCAGTGCGCGGGGCTCTTGTCATGACATGGCGTGCGTGTAACGAACTCCCCGAATCATGTACAAGTACTTGCGGATAAGTGCTGTGCCAGCGGCATCGAAATGCTGACCCATTTTTGTGTGTTCTAGAAATGTGGACGGCCTTTGGAATTTTCCTAGGCACCGTGATCAACATCGCCGTTTATAATCTCCGGGACAACTGGCGCTATATGCTAGGAGCGCCTTTCATCCCAGCTGTGCCATTGCTTGCCCTGATTTATCTCTGCCCCGAGTCCCCTCGATGGTACATGAAGAAGAACATGTACTCCAAGGCTTGGGACTCGTTGATTGTGTTGCGGAACCACCCCATCCAGGCTGCTCGGGACATGTATAACATCCATGCTGTGCTGGAAATCGAGCGCGAGATCATCGGCACAAGTACCTATGCGAAGCGATCCATCCAACTCTTCACAGTTCCGCGTATTCGCCGCGCAACCTTGGCTGCTTTCACCGTCATGATTGCGCAGCAAATGTGTGGCATCAACATCATTGCCTTCTACTCATCGACCATCTTCGAGGAGGCTGGTGCCACACAGTACGAAGCCTTGTTATTCTCTTTGATCTTCGGGGCCATCAACTTCATCTTTGCATTCCCAGCTTTCTGGACAATCGACACCTTTGGTCGCCGGACACTTCGTGAGTTTGATTCTGGATGCGTTGCTTGCAGTACTCATCAAGATCTTGGTTGCTGACTACTGAAACCCAGTGCTGTTTACGTTCCCTCAGATGACATGGACGCTATTGGCGGCTGGCCTCTGTACCTTGATCTCCACCGACGCGGGTACAGTTCGCACAGCCTTGGTGGCTCTATTTGTGTACTTGTTTGCGGCATTCTACAGCCCTGGCGAGGGCCCTGTGCCGTTCACGTATAGTGCTGAGGTGTTCCCACTTTCTCACCGTGAAGTCGGAATGGGCTTTGCTGTAGCCACCTGCTTATTTTGGGCAGCAGTGTTGGGCATCAGCTTCCCTTTTCTCTTGGCATCACTTCAAACGGTGGGCGCCTTTGGTCTATACGCAGGCTTCAACGCTGTTGCATTCGTGATGATTTTCTTCTGGGTTCCAGGTTTGTTTCCCCTTCCCTTCCACGCGCACGCCATGGGCGTCGAAACTAGCTGGCAGCGGCGAGCTGACGCACCCTCCTTTGAGCAGAGACCAAACAGAAAACGCTCGAGGAGCTGGACTTTGTCTTTGCCGTCCCAACGAGCACATTTGCCAAGTACCAAGTCACAGAAGTCCTCCCGTGGTGGTTCAAGAGATGGATCTTATTCCAGCGAAGTGCTACTCTCCGCCCCTTGTTGACCAAGGATACTCCAGAGCATGTCTACGACAAAGAGGCCAGGGAAGAAGGCGACCGGATCTCAGAGTGAGTACTGAAGCATATCTATGGGACTGGTACTGTACACTTGTGCAGGGCATCAGCTAGGTCTTGACCGAGATTCCTACGCTCTAGCAAGCACGAACGGGAGTAATGCACACAGGTCTTGACGCGGACCAAAGACGTACAGTATAGGACATGGACGGTCATGTTCAGCTGTAGCTTCAGCAGCTTTCATTTACATACAAGTCTAGTAGTCTAGTAGCAATACATGCCTGTCGTTCGCTAGTTATGCAATTATGAGTATCCCGCAGACTTAAGTGTCGCCCATCTCTTTATTCTTTATCCAAGGGTAACGGGGAAAGGCTTTCCATTACGTCTCCTCTGCTCTGGGTGCATGTTGCCAGAACTATTCCACTCCAGGCGGACTATTGAGGAACTTGGCCCGCGCTTCACTTGCGGAACCAGTCGAGGCAACCAGACCAAATGTCCACCTTGTACTCGTAAAGAGTGATGTCGATCCACTGAGTAGCAAACGCAATCACGTCAAACTGAAAGTCGATGTCCTGGCTCAGACCGTTCGCGCAGCTGAGGGTGCTTGTGGAGTTGGGGCTTGTGACGTTGCCCGAGGTAGTGTTCACGGTCTGGGTGAAGGCGGCAGTGGTGACGATAGGGAAAGATGGCTCGGCCTTGATACCGGTGCTGAGGTCAATGAGCCCACTGAACAGCTCGCACGCGAACTCGACAGTAAAATCAATGCTGTGCAAAGTCCTAGTCAGCACACATGCCACAGGTCTGACAATAGTAGAGCTTTGGAAACGACGACGAGACTTACTATGGCTTCAGAGTCACGGAGGCACTCTCAGTGACGTTGAAATTGGACTCGTACTCGGTCTCCCAACCATGGGAGTCTGTCACGGGTGACTGTCAGCTTCCATGACATCTGATCTGCATTGAACTTGGTCCCCAGAACCGAGTTGTAGACAAGGAGGTGATGCTTTGTACTCACACGAAGAGCCCCAGTTGACAAAGTCGACGTGAGTGGTGCCATTGGGCATTTTCGAAGTGAAATCACCCGTGATCTCAACAGCGATATCAGCAGAGATGGACCCTCCAAAGCTAATGCCAGCAGAGGGTCCCAGTGAGATGATGCCGGGAATGTCGATGACCGAGTAGCTTAGGAGGGCCGGCGACCAAGTCCAGGAGTCGCTCCATGGAGCCTTGACGGTGACATCAATGTCGGCATAGTGCTGGATGGACTTGTCGACATCAAGATAGAACTCAGTGACACCGTGAAGGAGCTCCCACTTTGCGTGACCCGAATATCGTACAGAGTTGTTTACATAGGCTTCGTTCAACACAACCGTGACATAGTCGGTGTCCACAATGGTCTGCCCAGATGGAAGGGAGAAGTTGTACGCAATAGACAAACCCTCGTCATTCCAGTTAATGCCGCGCTTCTCCAGGCCCCCGACAGTGGCGGTGCTCGAGAAGTCGATGGTGGTCGAGCCTATTCCACGCAGTTAGCTTTACTTGTCCTTTACTTGCTCGGGGTGGCCTTGGAAATCTTACTGGCAGTGCTGGCAACATCACTCTTCTCCGTCTGTGCGATGATGGTGAGGTTGCCTTCAAACGAGGCCAGGGTATCAGAATCCGCAACGAAAAAGCCACGCTCGTTCTCTACATCACAGTCTCCCATGTGATTGGTGATCATGACAAAGCTATCGTTCAGAGCGCTCCACTCAGTGAGTGCCTCGTTGAATGCCTCGGTATTGTTGAAGGTGACGGCCACGGAAGCCTGGCCGGTACAGTCGACTCCAATGATATCGTCCACATCTTCGAGATTGACCGCCGAGTTTTGCATGGAGAGACCCACCGAAACTGCGCTGTCGTTGTTTGGGGTTTGCCATGCGAGCTTCAAATTCTTCTTGGGCGTAATATGACGACCAGCAGTACGCACGCCTCCAGCAATAGATACCGGTACAGGCACGAGGGTGAGTTTTGGAGCCGAGTAGTCTCTCGCAATCGGCTTGAGGGCCGGTGGAGGAGCAGGGGCAGGAACAGCATACACCACACTCATCAGAAGGGACAACCCCCCCAGGGTAGACTTGAGTCCCATGTTGGATGTTCTGGTCGAATTATCGAGGAGGACAAGGTATAAATATGGTGCAAAAAAAAAAAAAAAGGGATTTTTCTCACTGAGCTGGGCCGAAGAGAAGGGAAAATGAATGTGTGTGGTAGTAATGACAGAAATGAATGACTGCAAAACACCAGGTAAAAAGAACGACACGGGCAACGTATACGGCCCAACCACTATGCAATGCGCAAGATGGCTTCAGAAACAGAGATCTTGATCACTTCATCGTCACGTAGGACAGGGCATGCTGCTGTAGATATACAGAATATCACGAAACACCACCCGGCGGTGGTCACCCGAAAAATGATCTCCCCGTCCCATGTCGATGATTGCATACGACCCCTGCATGATCCTTTGCAAGGAGGATGACTCGCGCAGACGCCTACACTGGCAAGACTGGACCGCTGCCCACCCCGCCACCCCACCCTGCACCGGGCCTCATCTTATGTTGTGGCGCTCGACCGTACGTCTCATTTTGATTTTTTTTTCGTGATGTTCTGAGATGGCCTGGCTGCCTGGCTGCCTAGCTGCCAACAAGCGCCTCAGTGAGGTTCTTGCCCAGGGAGGCTAATGAAGCGGTTATAAAGATATGTTGACCTGCCTCTTATCACTGGAAGAGCAACGAGATAACTACCTAGGTTTCTGTACGTACGGTAGTAGAAGCAGCGTGACAGCGTCCATTGATGATATGAGCTTGAGGACAGTACCTTGCATACATATGCACAGCCACTTCTTTTGATTGCGGGGTTGGTTATCACGTTCAGCTCCCCCCCTTGGCTCGGTGACTATCTCCGCAGAGATCCGGCCGTTTTACGGTAGACCAATTTGTGTTTCGAAACTTCAGGCGGTCGCCGACGACGACAAGCCTCTGCGTCCACTTACCAGCCCACCGGTACCCACCGGTACCCAACTTGTACACAGTATCTCCATGGCCTTCTCAGCACAGCAATGACAACGCTGCTAAGTTAGTCCACAAGTTACCTGAGAACTTGGGAACACTTGAGAACTAACAGCCTTGCCGAATTCCGATCCAACGAGACTGAAGCATGAATCGTGTACAGCGTAGGCGAGCTCCTCCTGCCAACTGGAGTTGCTCTGAAAGACAAGGTGGGCTCCGGATATTCTACCGGATGCGGACAACTCAATTCCGGCTGCGACTTCTATTCATGTGCTCGACGACTGGTGACCGAAAGGACACAATGGGGGTTCTCTTGGCCCTCTACTCTGTCTGGGTGAAGCTGGATGTTTGAGTCCCGCAGATTCGAGCAGTCCGGACTTGGCACATATCGACTGCACCAATATACTTTGGTGGATATGGGTAGGAGGCTAGAAAACCTAGGTACGAGCGACTCGCGGCTAGTTTGTGTCCCAATGCGGTTGCTTGAAACGATGTAGTTGTCTGAATCTGGACATGCGCCGGCCGCACTTTCTGATACCTGTCTATTGTGTACTCCGTAGTAAATAACTGTATTAATGTACCGTGCTGCAGTGCATCCTGCTGCAAGCCTCACCTGCAACAGCCCCTTATATCTCTTGGTCACTCGACCAAATTCACACATTACCGTTTGTAATTTGCGGCATGTCGTTGGCAGCGAGCCTGCTCCTACGAAAATTACAGTGCGCAGATGGTCGTTGCACAATAGTTGCACAATAGTTGCACAATTGCGTGCTGTCGGCCTGTCCAGGAAATCACAGTATGTACGAAGTAATGCATAAATAGTTTATCGATCACTTTGCTATAGACCTTAGAATCGATCTGCCTTCGCTTGGCACCGAAAAAAACATGGGAGACGGTTTGTACATAGCATATGACAGGTTGGTGGGGCTCAATTGTATTGTCCTGTGTATCCTATCAGCCTATTAGAAACTCAGTGTGATGGTGGATTGGAGGGGGAGGGGGCGACGTGTCCTTCGGGGATATATCAATGGTACCAACTGCTAAGCGAAGATGAATCTTTCCAGACGGATCGGCAATACCGTCACGGTATGATCGCGTAGTAGAAGCGTGATTGGGCAAGAACAGAAGGGGTATGCACAAGTTTCGTAGGTAGCAGTGCCCAGGTGGTGGCAGGATGGCCAATCCTACTGTGACTTTTCCCTAAATCTACTGTAACGCCACATCTAGCCATCTCCCAGACCGCACAGATCGACCATCTGGGCGCCAAGCCAACGTTAATCAAGTAATAACATAGCTACTTTGCGATTCAGATCCACTCTCCCACGCCAACAGCCCTGTCAGGCCCGTTTTTCATTTATTTTAATCTATTTGACCCATTTCTATATATAGATTTCATTTCTACTAGTCAGATCAAGCCCTAAAAGCTACGTTGGTGATGCTAAAAATGGTTACGAGGATCTTATGCATAAAGGCGCTATGCTGCTATATTGATTTTTCGAGCTAAGTTTTTAAATTTCATGCTATAACCAATTAAAATCATCGGCCTTACACCTATTTCTAATAGTTTTAGTTATCCTAGCTATCTATTCTATAAATTGTCTTTTTCATATACAAAATACCTTAATCGTAAGTCTAAATAGCGTGCTGATTTACTTGCTATTATTAGGGTTATAGCTAAGGTCCGTAAAACTATCTAAAGCGATAATATAAATTATAATCTTATACACTTAAACCCATTATATCTACACGCCAATTACCTTATAATAACTTTAGATTTTCGTTAGTAATAAGAAATATATAACGGTAATATTTAAATACTTTATACTTTAGCAAATATCTCTTTACGTTTTCGGGCTTTACGGAAATATTATATTAATTATATAGATAAAGCTTTTAATATTACTTATAATAATCAATAGCCCGTTACTATTAAATAGAACTTTCCTTTAAATAACTTTATTATATTTAAGCTATTTTCCCTATATTTAATATTTAAATAGTGAGCTGAATATATTGATAAGTGTACTATTAGTTAAATTATTAATAAGAATAATATATTCCCCCCTTTTACTTATAAATACTATTAGGTCTTTATATTAGCGTCGAAATCTATATTATAATCGCTATATTTATTTATATAAGTATTAACCGTTTATTAATGCTTTATTATTAACGAGAAGATAATTTATTTTATTAGCTAATAATTATATAAATTTAAGATTTTTAATAAAGCTATTGTAGTAGCTAGTAAAGAGTATTTCTATTATTAGCATTAGGTAGTTAAGAAAGATATATTTGGTTTTATATAATATATTTATAATAGTGAACCTTTGGCGATAATTTTTGGTATTATTGCTATCTTTATATTTTAATTCTTCGAAAACTATCTTTTTAAAAACGATTATATTTATCACCTTTTTACTAATAACCTCTTTATAAATATTAAAGTTTTTAAATATTTTCGTCTTTACTAAATCGTTATTATTAGCATTACGCGCTTTAGCTATAGTATTAATAAGCGCTTTTCTAATACTCGTGGAAAGGATTATAAGAAAGATAGAATATCTATAGGACAATAATGCCCTTATATAGTTTTTAATTAAAGACCGTAAAGCTATTTTGATGTTATCTATATTTTTTGATAACTGGAAACCCTATATTGTTTACTTTATAGCGGATTAATATAAACTTTAACGAAATATTGATTTCAATTAAAATTAAAATATAGATATAGCAGAAATAATTAGTATTCTTTTTTGTATTTATATTTAGTATAATATAGAGATCAATAGAGTTAATATTAGTGATTAATTATATTTTTTATTGTAGTTTCTAATGGATATGCCGTTATATGCTATTTCAAGATATTTCTTCAAGTTTCTACTTTTTTTCATATTATAATTTCGCTATTAATTCTCTTTTAATTTAATTATATACTAGTTTAAATATATATAGAGGTTGCTTTAATTAACGTTTTTTTATATATATAATTTCTTTTTTAGCTTTACATTTTACATCTTTATATATAAAGATTTTAAGATAAGTTTTATTATATTTTTTATATCAATATAGCATTAAAACTATCGAAATATATATAAAAATAGTTACGTCTATATACTTTTACTAATTATATTAATATTACTAAAATCTACAGAGCCGAAAATATTAAATAAAATTAAGATTTATAAAAGAACAAAGATTAATAAATAATTCTTTTAAAGCTAATATTCGTCGTTAATAATAATAAAAGTGAAATAGAGTTTAATATTAGCATTATATTATTAACTCTCTTTTAAAAAGTATTAATAGAGTAGAAATTATTATATAGATTGCCGAGTTGCTTTATATAAAAACGGTTATTGGGAGGTTTTCTATAAAAGCTATATAGCGACTTAAAAGTAATAGAGAAATTCTAAAAAAGATTATCGGTTTTATATATATTTAATTTGATAATAGAAATAGAATACCATAGATAAATCGTTATATATTAAATTATAAAAAATCTATTATAAATATTTTTTAAAATATTTGTATAGGCTGTATCTAATCTATATAAGGGTGTACGCTATATTTTTATACGATAATAGGTATTATATAGGGGTTTAACGAGTAGCTAGAAGTCCTCTAGAGATACGCTAATTAGATCTTATATAATTAAAGTTAGCTTAGCGCTTAGATAGTCGATCTATATAGTCTAGGAGATAGCGGCCCGCATTATATCACCGGGATATCGCTGCTATATATTATTAATTTGCTTTAGTATATCGTAGCTAGGTCTCCGCAAGCTACCTCTAGGAATTGCTTATATAAACGTTTTTTCCCTAGTGATTTCTATTCCGCCGGTACTAGGTTATATTATTAATACGCATTCTTTATCATTATGCATTTAATATCCTTTTTTCTACTTATTTTATATATATAGACCGATTAATCTATTAATTTATAATATATTACGTTACTTTTCAAATCGTTAGCTATTCGTTAAATATACCTCTTCGCTATTAATTATTTAAAAATATAAAAAAAAGCACGAGAATAGCTATTTTATTATTTAAAGTACACTAGCTATATCAATGCTATATTTTCCGCTTAATCAGCCTCTTTTTTATAAATATAACAGATGTAGTAGATTTTTTATAAGAATAAATATAAAAGAGGAAAAGATTATAAAAAAGTGGGAAATATTAGAGAGAGATTATAAATTTTTCAGAATAATAGAGATATTCCGGCTAATAAAGGGAGGAAAATAGAATTATTAGCTAAATCTAAAATTATAAATTTATACACTTTCGCTATTAAAATTATATATAATAAAAATAATATTCGGTTTTACTTTAAAGAAAATAAATCGATTGATTTTTTCTTTATATAACTAGGGCTATTTATTTGCCTTCGAGCTTTAGGGAAATAAAGCTTTTACTGGATATATAATTCTTTTAAAAATTGGCGGGTTTCCGGCTATTTAAGGTATAGTGGTAAATATTGTTAATTATATTATTATTTTTTCGTAATTTGCCGCTATTATTCCGAAATTTCCTCCGCTATTATTTAAAATAGTATTTAGAATTAAGGGCGATTTTTATAAAATTTATAGCAGTTTAAAGGAAAGGTTTCGAACTAACTATCTACGATACTAATACTTTGTTCGATAAATACGAAACCGCTTTTAAAAATTATAATATAATTTTTTAAACTTTTAGAATATAGATAAATATAATATTCAAATTAGGGTTATAAATAGCCGCATTATTATATTAATTATAAAAATATAATATTTGAAGATAATAAAGATTTATAATTTTAATAAGAAAAAATCTATAATTATAATCGGTTGTATTAACGCCGCTGGCGATTTTGTTTCTTTTTATAATATTTTAAAGTAATTTTTAATATATAGATAAATGAAATTTAATTTGAACAACGAAATCCGTTTTATATAATGAAATAGCGGCTTTAGCAATATTAAAATTATAATGCTATAGATTTCATATTTTAATTATTATAGCTTTAAGAAATACGCTAAGTTTTAGAGCTATAGCGTAATTTTAAAGAAATAGTTTAATATTAATTATAAATAAGAGTTTAATTAGCGAGCTATTGACAATTTAATAGCGGTAATATTAGATTTATATAAAAAAAAGAAAAGATATATCGTATATTAATTATGAATAATTTTACGGACTATTATAATATTATATTTTTCGATTATTATTAAAATTTAATATAAGTTAATAAGTATATATAAATTATATATATATGTTTAATTTTTTATATACTTTATATATATAAAATAATTATTGTAGGAACTGTAATGTAAGCCTAACCGGGTTTGCAAAGATTTACACCTTTTTAGTTAGCTTTGTTTAATCGGGCAATCTAGGTAGCAGTGGGCCCAGTAAATGCGCTGGCCCTACAATTGGCTGCAACGCCGATGCTAATCCTAATCGGGATTAACGCCTTTCGGAGCTGCATTTAGATCTTAATTAACGGCAGCCCTTACAACCACCACTTACTCTCTTTATAGCTACCACTAATAATAAAATCGATTTATAACTAATATATATATTATTAATATTATTCACGTAATATAACCTACCGACAATTATCGCTATTTTCTTTTTTATATATTAATCATTTTTCTTATATATAAATTATTTAATTTAGATTTATATTAATTGCTATTTTCTTTTATATTTTTTTAGTATTATTATTATATTTTCCCATCGTATTCTATATATAGATTATAATTTATAAATATCGTTTTTTTAGTAATTTAGAGTTATATATTGAAAGATTATATAAAAAATTATCTAGCTAAATAACTTTATATTTATATACGACGATTTTACAATAAAAGCAATAGCGCTTATAATTAAAAAAAATAAATGTATAAGTATATAATAAATAATTTCGCCTATATAAATTTATAGCTAGTTAATCCTTAGATTATTTTATTAGATTTTCGCAATAAACGTAATAAGCAAAATACGCCTATATACTTAGATCTACTATTAAATATATCGGCTAAACGCTATTTTTATAAAATCTAAATTATAAAGCATGCTTCATATATTTATAATTTATTTATATTATTTATAATATATAAAAAAATTAAGGTAATAGCTATAATAGCTTTAGATTCTATTATATTATACCGAAAAACTATTATTGATAAACGTAATAAAGGGAAAAAATATAAAACAAAATGTTAATAGTTTTCTATAGCTAAATCTAAGCTAAATAGAGAAGCTATTTACGATTAATTTATCAAGGAGATAAAAGATAAAGAAATAACTAAAAAGATTGTATAAACCGCTAAAGAATAATATAAAATTATTAGGATTAAGTGTATAAAAGAGATTTGCGTTTTTCATAAGAAAAGAAAAAACAAATCTAATAAATAGAAATAATTATTAAAGAAAATACGAAGCTAAGAAATATTTTAATAAAGAGAAGATTATTTTATGATATTAACCTATTTATTACGAATTTAATTTTCAAATAGTTAATATTAAAAAGGAGGAAATAAATAATATAAACAAATAAATAAACTTCCTTTTTAAATTAATTATATTTATATAATAACTTATTATTCCCGTTAATATCTTTAATTATAATATCTTTATATTAACTCTTAAAAATCTAGACATTTTCTATAGTAATATTATATTAATAATAATAAACTTTAACGATAACGAATTATTTAAATAGATTTAGGCAAAAGCTTTATATTTATATATATAAATAGATATATCATAATCTATATTATATACTAACTACGTCTTTTCCATAATTTTAATTTAATTTTAACGCTATTAAACTAATATTATAAAGATTATAATAAATTTATATATATTTAGCAGAGATATAACAGTTATATTAATTCCGCTTCAATAGATAACTAATGCTATATAAACTCTATTATCGCTAGGGAATTGCTAAAGCTAGATAATAATCTTTAGAATAATACCAAGGATGCCGAAAGAAAGGATAAAGAGTATAATAATAGCAATAATATATAGAAATTTAAAATAGATAATATTAGCTTTTTACCACTAGTTATATATTATAAAAGTTAGATTATATTATAGTTATTATTACTAAAATTTATATTAATTTGTATATATATTATATATATATATAATCAATACAGTGTTAATATATTATAAAGTGTATAATAATAAAAAGTGCGTAATAATAATATAATCTAGTATTAGCAGTATAGAGGTTATTATAGGGGGGAAACCGTTTACGTAAACAATTTCTAAAAGTATCTGCTATAATAAAAAAAAAACGAAGGATAAAATACGGATAGTCTTAAAAATAAAAGATAAAAAAAATGAATATATATATAAGAATAAGAATATTAATTGCTATATATTTATATATTTATATAGATTATCTTTATAAATAAGCTAGCTAATATAATTAAATAGAAATTAATAGTTTTTAATCGCTATAGCCCTTCTAACCTATAGCTTAAACTTAGTTATAATAATAACAAAATCGACTTAATCTTAATATATACGTTATTTATATTATTTACGTAATATAACCTATCGATAATGTAGGAGTTAAGTATATATAAAAAAGAAAGGGATTTATACCTAAATTGTTAATAATTAGCCTCGTAGCGATATCTCTGCGAGTTTCACGGGATGTGTAGCGTTATAGTATATTTAGGGAAAAGTTATAGTAGGTTTAGCTATGTTGAGGTGGTAGACTCTGAAAGATAGTTTTATATAAAAAAGGTTGATTATCTAGATAGATATTCATTCTACGGTATATAATATATAGTTCATCAACAAAAAAGGGTTAGATAATGATTGAAATATTGAATCTTGAGTGTAGCTGAGAGCACACCTGCTGCAGTGCGAAGTATAGAAAAGCAGCTATAGGCTGGAGGGTGAAGTCTATATAGATTCGCTCCATAAACCAAACCATAAAAGCTAGCCACCAGCCAACTTACTAGTTCTCTTTCTAATATAACCACACACACAACTAAATCTAATGACCCCCTTTGTCCCACTACACCTGCAACAAGTAAGTTTGCGGGATAATTCAGTACCACATATCAGGGTCAGGCTAATTTAACCGTGTCCACGGGCCGATTTGACCGTGTACGTACCTCTTCTGGTTAAAACGGCTAATAAGCACGCTGCACGCCCTATAAAAATCTCGGCCTAACGCGTTAAACTAGGCCGCTTATATACGTGCGATCCAGCGCTCCACAATATACGCGCCTTTTAAGCCAATAAAAATCTAAAAAGAAAGATATATTACGGAAGCTTATTCCTTATTTTCCGATATTTTCGTTTTTTAGGCATTTCCATAATTTTAAACTACTTGTAAAAGCGTGGTTTTATATTTGTTATCTATATACTTTTTATAAATATCTTTTTAAAAACTTTTTAACCATCTAATTAAGCTGCGTATAAATTCAAAATAATCGCAATTAAATAACGATAATTCTTCGATTTTAAAATTATTTATTTTATTAAAGCATTATTAAAAATAATTGTAAAACTAAATAATTGTATATAAAATATAAGCGCATGTTTGAGGGTGCTATGCCAAAAAGAGACTAGTGTAATGGATAATTAAAGAGTAAAATAATCGGTAGATAGGTTGGATATATTCGTTATATTATTGCATTGAAGTCTAGCTGATTAGAATAGCTAAAAGAAAGAGAGAACCGCGATATATATAGTTTTTTAATTCTTCTTATCAGCTAGTAAATAGCCAACGATAAAAGCTATACCTAAGCCACTTTAGGACTAGCTTCATTATATAACTAAGAATGAGTTATAATGAGTTATAATGAGTTATAATGAGTTATAATGAGTTATAATAATGATATAAACAAAATCTTCCAGAAATAATTAATTTATAATCGTAATATAATTTTTCCGGTAATAGCGATTCTAGTAGTTTCTAGAATGTTCTGTCACGTGACCTGCTTACGTAATCAGACCCAAATATAAAGTATAGTTATATTATAGTATAATGCTTATAGATTATAGATATATAGTTTAAATCTTATTTAGTTGGCTAATTATTGAATTTTAAGTAATTAATTTATTTTAATTATATTTTGTGCGTTTTATTATATCCCAGCCAGTTCTTCATATTTTATCGTTATTTTTGCACTATAATATTTATTATAATTTATATATATATATATATAATCATATTGATTACATAATCGTGCACTTCTATAATATACACCTGTAATAACGATTTAAATTTTAAAAATATTGATTTTAAACATTTTATATTTTATTATAAATTAATGAAAATAAAGATTAAGGTTTATTTTAGATTTAAAAAAATAATTAGCTAGCTTTATATTTTTTAATTTAAAGTAATAAATAATAAAATTGTAATTTCTAGAATATTTTATCCTATTTACCCAATATAATTAAATAAAACTCGAATTCCAACATTGACGTTTTAAACCTTTAAATCGCTATTCTTAATAGCACTTTAATAAAACAAATAATCTTAAAATTTTAAAATTATTATTATTTAATTGCGATTATTTCAAGCTTATATATAGCTTAGTTAAATCGTTAAAAAACTTTCTAAGAAAACGTTTATAAAGAATTATTTAAAGGTAAAGTAATGGATTAGATATACGCTAGGGTAGATATATTAAAATCGTTGTTTTAAAAGTTAAGAAATATTTTAAAAAACGAAGATTTCGGAAAATAAAGGATAGGCTTCCGTAATATCTATAAAGCTCGAATTTATAACCTTCTCGTAATATTTTTTAAAATACTTTAACCACTAAGCTAATATTTTATTTTTAATATATAAGTTAATTGATTTATATATACAATATAGCATATATAGGCTATAGCTTATAGTCAACATTTAATTTGGTAATGGTTATAATATAGCAGATTTCGCGTAAAACCTAACGGTAATATTGATGCGGTATGGCTATGTCTGGGATGCCGCCTAAGCATAATGGCGGCTCCGACTCGAGGCTACGACCTAGCATGACTGGCTGGGCTGGCGACGAAGGTACGTATACGGTCAAATCGGCCCGTGGACACGGTCAAATTAGCATGACCACACATATCATGATGGGAGCCTGTGACATCCACCACATCGCAGTCTTTCATTTTTAACATATACCGCATGCTCGATAATCGATTGTGGTTGCTTGGTTCGATGTCGAGAGACAGTCCTTACTTACCGTGTTGCCCGAGACACGTACGTATGTGTGGACTTCGTATGGTCTCCGTTACGAGTCTGCAGTATGATTTCGAATAACGAGTGGACGTTATCCGCTAGTGAGTTTGGGCAACTAGAGACTACACGCAAGTCACTTCAAATAACTGTCCACTTGTTGGATTTGATCTTCGCGTGGTAAGATAAGCATGTTCGCCGTCCCCCTTGAAGACAAGGCCCTCCAGAAATGACCGTGATGTTGGCGACTACCATGAGCTGACCAGTCTTCAGACCCAATTTGAAGAAACAAGCAGGACTCTGCGCTCCTTATGTAAAGGTTTCGTTGATGGCAAAGTCTTCCTAATCGTCGACCGCGGCAGAGATTGAGATCACCTCCGCCCCGCCTGTCGCCACGAGAGCCGTGCCATTACCGAAGAAGGGACTATTAAAGGTGTCAGAATACTATGTTTTGACTCATAACCAAGGCACCAAATGCACTGCACACTTGACATGTGTGTTTAAAAGAGATAGAGCGTACAGGGCTCCGTCAGACAACTTGTACTTCAATGTTACATGCCAGCCACATTCGTCCGCACAACATTGGAGAAGTGGAAGTACGAGTCGACAACCTTGAGACCGTCGATAAAAATGGGATTAGATGCGTTGGTAGTGGGTAGCACTAGAGGATCCTCAATGGCCTTAATCATAGCGGCGGTCTCAATGTCTACGCGCCACTGACAGCTCAGACGAGGATCACCGAGGACCAGCACAGACACATTGGACGGAAGCGCAACCATTATTCCATGGAGCATCACGGCGTCGGGCAAAGTGGCGGCGGTGGAGATGACAGTGGCGTTCGTTTCATCCTCGGTGGCAGCCCTGAAATCAACAGCGTAGATGGTCTCTTGTGTGTAATTATAACCTGCTCTCATCCCGCCCGCCCGCGACGGCGAACTTGGATAATGCAGGAAAGCAGAGACGCCTAGAAGATCAGACCATGTGCAGCAAGTGATTCTGCAAGTCTTTATGTTATTCGTCTATCCTAAGCAACCCTACGGGACTTTCAGATGTCGATAGAAAGTACAAGCTGTGTGTAATTATATGGACAAGCTAATTGAGTTACAGGATGACGATGGACATATATCACTAGCAACATATCCTCTCAGGCAGGAGCATTGCCTCGCACGAGACACTATGCCCCGTGGAATACTGTTTACACATATAGTCCAGAAAGTATCATGAGACTGTTGATCCTTCTCTCCATACGACGCAAGCAGATGCTCTAGCGTCCCTCCCACTCTGTCACCGAGTTTGGTGAGGTGACTGCTTGCACCGCTTGACATTGTCCTGTAAGAAGGATAGGCCAGCGACTTCTTGACCACCTCAGGTGCGTTGTAATGACTGTCCACGAGTCCGAGCGCTGTCATTGTGACCACTGGCCCTCAGATTCGAGTCATGAGTTTCGCAGCACGGCTAGGCTCAGCAATACCTGGAAAGATCATGTACAGCGCTCTAGGCCGTGCGCGTGGTGTTGCAAGTGTAGCCGTAGTCACTATCGGCTACGTATGAGAGCCGTTGGCAAGTGCTCGAGCAACCAGTCGAACACTCGTCAGGGGCCGAACCGACTCTGTTTGAAGAGGGGAAAGTCAGAGACCAAAATTTCCAGCTCGGGTATGCGAGTAGGCATGTGCATTAATCACGAGTTACAGCGTATGAAGGACACTTACTGGTAGCTGCTTGCCCTGCAGGAGGCGCCCTCAGACAAACACTTCTTATTCAACTCGACAGTATCACAAACAGGGCAGTATGGCCTGTAGCTGATGAGGGAAACCCCGGGCGCGCCAGTGTCTGCGACGGGTTGGCGAGCAACAAGAGCACTGGTAGTGCTGATGATGGTGAAGAAGAAGGTTGCGGCCTGTGAGAACTCGGATGTCAGCATCGCCAACAGCGCAGCGGATCACAAGAACTCACATACCCGCATTTTGGCGTAGTTGAGAGATTTTGCTGCGTATTAGAGAGGAGAGTGAGTGGATGAGTAAATGAACGGAAGAAAGAAAGATTGTGGTATGGAACGACTGGCGTGGTGGATTCAGGATGACTCTTCATCAGATATCTAGAACCACAAAACCAGAGGAAAGACTCCGGTGATTACCTTTCTTATATCACGTAGTACCTACGGTGGCAGGGTGGACGACGCCCCGTTCTCAGGCAGCAGGCTCAGGGGCTGGATGGTGTTCCACAATAGAAATAAGCACTGATCAGTGATGTCAAGGGCCCTCAGGAGGTCCTCGCAGCAGATCTCGTGCATCTCATTTTGGTGGCGATCGCTTGTTCCAGAGCGGAATCGATCAGTGCAACTCGCAATTTGACGGCTGGGTCATGACCTGCAGTCACCACTGTCACACAAGCGTGGCTGCGTATCTACTTGGAGGCGTAATATAAAACACGAGGCCGGCAAGCTGCCGCAGCGAGCGCAGTGTCACAGTGGTGCCAAGCATATCACCTCGCACGGGGAGTTTCGTGCGCTGACCCGT